>WOXC01001098.1:0-133684 GCA_011680675.1 Gymnobelideus leadbeateri
CTCATCAAGCCACTCTGCCCCCAGATTCCCCCCAAACTATGTAAAAGGGGACTCTGAACAACTTCTGGAGCCCCAGCACCCACAGAACGACACAGAGAAGCTAACCTCCCACTGAGGACAGCCCAGCAGCCCTGCAGGAAGGACCAGCGCAGTGGTCTGGGACCTGGCAGCGTGCAGCGCGCAGAGCGCAGGAGCAGAGCCGAGCCCAGGTCCGCATGAGCCGAGGTTTTAGCCCCAGGGCGGCAGGGCCAGCAGCCGGCTGGAGGAACCCCAGAACACCAGGAGCTGTGGCGATTCCAGAATTATCAACATAGACATGCCTAGGACAAAGTAAGAGGTTAGTGGCCTATGGACTTTGGGACCTGTATTTGGGGAATGCGTCAGCTCCCTCCCCTGGGGCTAGAAGCCGCTGAGGAGACACGCCATTTTGTAGTTTTCAGAGGCAGCTCTGGCTCCCAGCCTACAAATTGTGGGGAGATCCAGCGATCAGTCTTGGGGGGTAATCGCTCTTGCTTTAACCTCCTGGATCTGGATTGTGATCTAGGGTGGAAGTTGTGGGTGGGTTTATAGCTTGCCAGAAACGGAAGTTGCCCCCCACACGTTCGGGACGAAAATTCCTCTATCTGGCCTTAAAGCCATAGTGTGCCAACAAGCCCAAAAGTCAAGTAATTAAGTGGCAACATGCCAAGGCAAAGGAAACAGAAAAATGCAACCCTAGACTCCAATTTTGGGGGCATAGAGCGGGAAAAGGACTGTGAGGTCAGAAGTCCTGCTCCAAAAGCCCCAAGGGAAAACATGAGTGGGTTGCAGGCCATAGAGGACCTTAAGAAGGACTTTAAAAATCAAATAAGAGAAGTGGAGGAAAAATTGGAAAGAGATATGAGAAGGATGCAGGAAAAGTATGAAATGAGGGTCAACAGCCTGACTGAGGAAAACAACACCTTAAAAAATAGACTAACTCAAATGGCAAAGGAGGCCCAAAGGGCAATGAGGAGAAGAATGCCTTAAAAAGTCGAATTTTCCAGATGGAAAAAGAATCTCAAAAGTTCACTGAGGAGATTCATTCCTTCAGAGTTAGACTGGAGCAAATGGAAGCTAATGACTTTATGAGAAATCAAGATGCTGTTAAGCAGATCCAAACAAACAAAAGATTAGAAGGCAATGTGAAATATCTCATGGGAAAAACCACTGACCTGGAAAATAGATCCCGGAGAGACAATTTAAAAATTATTGGACTACCTGAAAGCCATGATCAAAGAAAGAACCTAGAAATCACCCTTCAAGAAATTCTCAAGGAAAACTGCCCTGATGTTTTAGATCCCGAGGGCAAAATAGAGGTTGAAAGAATCCACCAATCACCTCCTGAAAAAGATCCCCCAAAGAAAACTCCCAGGAATATTATAGCCAGGTTCCAGAATCCCCAGATCAAGGAGAAAATACTACAAGCAGCCAGGAAGAAACAATTTCAATATTGTGGAAACACAATCAGAGTAGCACAGGACCTGGCAGCTTCTACACTGAGGGATTGAAGGGCATGGAATATGATATTCCAGAGGGCAAAAGAACTGGGAATGAACCCAAGGGTCACCTACCCAGCAAAAACTGAGTATTTTGTTTCAGGGGAAAATATGGTCATTCAGTGGAATAGAGGACTTTCAAGCATTCTTGAGGAAAAAACCAGAATTGAATAGAAAATTTGACATCCAGACACAAGAAGCAAGAGATGCCTGAGAAGGTAATCAGGGAAAAAGAAATCAAAAGGAACTTATCAAAGTTGAACTATTTACATTCCTATATGGAAAAGCAATAACTGTGACTGATGATATCTTTCTCACTATGAAAATAATGGAAGAAGGGGTGTGGTCATATGAATACATATGTGAATGTGTGTGTATATGGTTACAGTTATATATGGATAGAGGGCATAGGTTGAATTTGTTGGGAAGGGAGAATACTCAAGGGATGAAATTATGAGGTGAGAGAGGAAAGTGGCAAGAGGAGATGGGGAGAGACAGGGTAGTGTAAACTATCCCATGCAGAAGAAGCAAGGGGAAGTGGTTGCAAAAGAGGGGGAGAATAAGGAAGGCTAAAAAGGCAAAACCACATTCAAACTGAATTTGGTTCATGGAGAAAATGACATACATAGTAAATGGGATATCTCAACCTGCAGCAGGATAGGGGGAAGGGGGATGGGAGGAGGGATGATGGATGGGAGGGCATCCTTGGGGTGAGGGGAGGTTGGAAGTACCCACTATAAAAGAGGGACAGGATCATGTAGGGAAAGGACCAGGTGGGGGGTGGGATGAGTGGGAGGGAATTATAAGCAGCCTTGTACAATATATCTACTATGATAATGTTTTGCATAGCTAGACATGTACAACATATACTGAATTACTTATCTCCCAAGAGGGAATGGGTGACAAGGGAGGAAGGAAATGGATCTGAAATTTGAGGTCGTAACATTAAATGTTTCAAATATATATAAATACTATTATTAATACTCTTTTGCTTGTAATAGGGAGATAAGATGTGCAGGCATTGGGATGCAAAGACTCACCTTCCTCTAATGGAAAAGTCGACGGGGGTATGGGAGAAGGTATGGGAGAGAGCAGATTGGAGGAAGCGATATCTTGTGGGATTACTGTTCTGGGAGGTTGGGCAGGGGAATAATGGGGGAAAATGATTGTAACTCAAAATCTGGCAGAAATGAATGATGTAAAACAGAAGTTAATAAAGCATTTGTTTAAAAAAAAAAAAGAAATTACCCAAATCCTCTAATTGGTTTGGTCTTCAACCTGGAATCAAATTAGGACTATTTCTTCACCCATGAGAGTTTCCCCTCTCCAAATCTCAAATTACAAACTTATACATTTAATCAAAAGGATGTTCAGTTCATTAGCAGTATCAACAGCATTAAAAAAAAACCAAATATATATTAAAGTGAGTTACTGAGGATGCCAACAAGGTTTGTAGCTGGGTCACCTCTTTCTCTGCTCCTCTAAAGTATATAAGGGTAGGGGAAAGGGTAGGGGAAAGGGCAGGGGCCCTTGCTAAGAAGGGGAGTAAGAGTGAAGCTCTAAATGTTTGGGGAAAGCAGGGAGAATAATGGAAGTGTGAAATAGACTTCACTCCCCACAAGTGTCCCAATCCCAAAGCAGCCCCCCGCCCCGGGTCGCAGTCCCAAGAGGCCCACCATACCTGTGCTTTCTCCTTTTGCTCTCCTGTGGCATTTTTTTTGCCCCATCTTTGCTCTTTTGCCTTGGCCTCTTCTGCCTGCTGTCTCAAAGGTCAGGCAGGAGCCCTTCAACAAGGGCACTGAAACCCCTAAAGTAGCTAAATTCTCTTGAACGCCTCCGTGTGGTGTAACACACCCAACATTTTCTGCAGACTGTGGCAGGTCTTTTAAAGTCTCTGTAACCTGGGAACTTCTAAAGACTTTATGAGCCTGGGTCTCAGCAACACATGGCTTCAGCAAGTTACAAGATTGGTGGGTAAATAGGGAGATCCACCATAGATACAATTTACCTAGATTTTAGCAAAACATCTATTTAGCAAAAAAACCTTTTTATCTTGCAATTCTTATGGGAAAGGCAGAGTCAGATCTGGTCTAATGATTAAACCTAAAGAATAGTCATTAATGATTCATTAATGGGGCAGCTAGGCAGCACAGTGAATAGAGCACCCGCCCTGGAGTCAGGAGGACCTGAGTTCAAATGTGGCCTCAGACACTAACATAAAAACTAGCCTTGGGCAAGTCACTTAACCCCAATTGCCCTCCAAAAAGCAAAAAGGAAGAAGAGGCACAAAAGCAGTTAGAACTCATCACTAAAGGGAAGAAGAGATTTTAATCATATATTCAAAACCTCATCCATATTGCACAACCATGTACTGAAAATGGGAGTCCACGCCATTATCTTTACTAAGAAAACCCCAAAAGGATCATAAAGAGTTAGATGTGGCTGAAAAACAACAACAAAATGTGAATTCCCAATTAACAAATTCATCAAAAAATATAAAATATTTCAGTTAATTAATTCAGTACATTCTGTACAATCAAGGCAGATTTCTTTGCGGTCATCTAAAGGCTTGGGCATGATATCTGACCTCCTGGTGAGGCCCTAGTTGGGTGAGAGGTTGAGGTGAAATATAACAATGTTGTAAGTAACCCTGGGAATACTGGATACATTCTGCTCAAAATCTGATTTTAAAAGAACACAGAGAAATAGGACAAGAACAAACAAGTTTTAGCACAAAACAGGCACATTAAAGAGGTTGGGAAAAACCAGCTCCCTAAGAGGAAAGGTCACAGAACTGTGGGAGCATCTCTTAAGGGAAAACAGGAGTGATATTCCCAGTGCTATCTTGAGGTGAATTGAAAAGACAAATGGTAATGGTGGAAGGGTGCTGTTTGTACACTGAGGGAGGGAAGATGGGCATAAAATTCAATTGCCTTATTTCGAGAGGTCTGCACGGTCACCCAAAGGACTCCTGGGTTGGGGGAGGGAAATCCAGCTGTGTGCCTAACCAAAGAGCTAGAATCAATTAGCTAAAAGTATGGCAGACCTGGCTATCTCATTGGCAGAGCTATGGAACTTGCTGGAAGGAGGGGAACAGAAGCAACAGACTGAGGAGGTAACATACTGTGGGTTGGGGCAGCAGGTGCAAATTAAAGGTGTAAGGGTAGGGCAGCTCAAACCTGGGGCTACAGGAGACAGATCTGAGAAGCAATGAATCACAGAGTCATAAACAGAGGGGAGATGGTGATGAGGGAGCCTACTGTAGGCAGCAGAAAGAAGCCTGAGTCAAAGGACCAACTAATCTGTGACCTTAAGCAAGTCATTTTCCTTGTCAGGGTCTCCCGGGATCCCTTCTAACTCAAAATCTGTGATACTGGTGGACTTTGAAACTTAAGAGCGGGCAGTCTTTCCTTGTTTTACATCGTAGACCCCTTAAGCAGTCTAATGAAGCCTGGGGAACCCCTTCTCAGAATCATGCTTTTTTTAAATGCATGAAATAAAATATATAGGATTATAAAGGAAACCAATCATATTTGGGAAAGTTACCAAAATATTGAGAAAAAGGGTTCAGAGACCCCGGATTAAGAACTCCTGATCTAGGCTGGTTCTTTAAGTGACCAGTTTCATGCCTCATTTATGAGGACTTAAACTCCAAGGTAATGTTATAAGATTGTAAAGACAATATAGGTCCCTGGGGGAAGGGAAAGTTTTTGTGAGTGTCTATGAGTTTCCGTATCAGTCTCTTCCTATATTCTCTGTTATGTGTACTAAATTTGTCCAATGTCCTATGCCTTGTCAGCTTGGTGCTTGTAAGTAAAATGTGGACACCTGTTGTTGTTCAGTCATGCCTGGCTCTTCGTGACCCTAATGAGGTTTTCTTGGCAGAGATACTGGAGTGGTTTTCCACTTCCTTCTCTAGCTCATTTTACAGATGAGGAACTGAGGCAAACAAGGCAAAGTGACTAGCCCAGGGTCACACAGCTACAAAGTGTCTGAGGCCAGATTTGAACTCATGAGGATGAGTCTTCCTGATTCCAAACCCAGCATTCTATCTATTGTACCACCTAGCTGCCCTATGGACACCTAGATAAAAGTAGAAATGGATGAAATTCTGATTTTCCTCTTGGTTGGTATGAGCCAAATACAATGATTACTTAGAAGTCCCTAAATCTTCACTTGGGTGGGTATGAATCCAAGGCTTTCCATTATGGGCTTCCAATTATATCTGGGGATCATACTACCAGGCTCTTGACCGCCCTAGTGTTTGCAAAAATGTATATGTAAGGGATCAATAGTGCACCTCTAGTAAAGGCATCCCATCCTAGACCTCTAAAATACCGACATAGCCTACATTGTAGAATAACAACAACACTATTTCTTTTTTTTTAAACAAATGCTTTATTAACTTCTGTTTTACATCATTCATTTCCGCCAGATTTTGAGTTACAATCATTTTCCCCCCATTATTCCCCTACCCAAGCTCCCTGAATAGCAGTCCCACAAGATATCGCTTCCTCCAATCTGCTCTCTCCCATACCTTCTCCCATACCCCCATCGACTTTTCCATTAGAGGAAGATGAATCTTTGTGTCCCAATGCCTGCACATCTTATCTCCCAATTATAGGCAAAAGAGTATTAATAATAGTATTTATATATATATTTGAAACATTTAATGTTACGACCTCGAATTTCAGATCCATTTCCTTCCTCCCTTGTCACCCATTCCCTCTTGGGAGATAAGTAATTCAGTATATGTTGTACATGTCTAGCTATGCAAAACATTATCATAGTAGATATATTGTACAAGGCTGCTTATAATTCCCTCCCACTCATCCCACCCCCCACCTGGTCCATTCCCTACATGATCCTGTCCCTCTTCTATAGTGGGTACTTCCAACCTCCCCTCCCCCAGGATGCCCCTCCCATCCATCATCCCTCCTCTCATCCCCCTTCCCCCTATCCTGCTGCAGGTTGAGATATCCCATTTAGTATGTATGTCATTTTCTCCCTGAACCAAATTCAATGTGAATGTGGTTTTGCCTTTTTAGCCTTCCTTATTCTCCCCCTCCTTTGCAACCACTTCCCCTTCCTTCTTCTACATGGGATAGTTTACCCTACCCTGTCTCTCCCCATCTCCTCTTGCCACTTTCCTCTCTCACCTCATAATTTCATCCCTTGAGTATTCTCCCTTCCCAACAAATTCAACCTATGCCCTCTATCCATATATAACTGTAACCATATACACACACATTCACATATGTATTCATATGACCACACCCCCTTCTTCCATTATTTTCATAGTGAGAAAGATATCATCAGTCACAGTTATTGCTTTTCCATATAGGAATGTAAATAGTTCAACTTTGATAAGTTCCTTTTAATTTCTTTTCCCATTACCTTCTCAGGCATCTCTTCCTTCTTGTGTCTGGATGTCAAATTTTCTATTCAATTCTGGTTTTTTCCTCAAGAATGCTTAAAGTCCTCTATTCCACTGAATGACCATATTTTCCCCTGAAACAAAATACTCAGTTTTGCTGGGTAGGTGACCCTTGGGTTCATTCCCAGTTCTTTTGCCCTCTGGAATATCATATTCCATGCCCTTCGATCCCTCAGTGTAGAAGCTGCCAGGTCCTGGGCTATTCTGATTGTGTTTCCACAATATTGAAATTGTTTCTTCCTGGCTGCTTGTAGTATTTTCTCCTTGATCTGGGGATTCTGGAACCTGGCTATAATATTCCTGGGAGTTTTCTTTTTGGGATCTTTTTCAGGAGGTGATCTGTGGATTCTTTCAACCTCTATTTTGCCCTCTGGATCTAAAACATCAGGGCAATTTTCCTTGAGAATTTCTTGAAGGGTGATTTCTAGGTTCTTTCTTTGATCATGGCTTTCAGGTAGTCCAATAATTTTTAAATTGTCTCTCCTGGATCTATTTTCCAGGTCAGTGGTTTTTCCCATGAGATATTTCACATTGCCTTCTAATCTTTCATTTGTTTGGATCTGCTTAACAGCATCTTGATTTCTCATAAAGTCATTAGCTTCCATTTGCTCCAGTCTAACTCTGAAGGAATGAATCTCCTCAGTGAGCTTTTGAGATTCTTTTTCCATCTGGCAAATTCGACTTTTTAAGGCATTCTTCTCCTCATTGCCCTTTTGGGCCTCCTTTGCCATTTGAGTTAGTCTATTTTTTAAGGTGTTGTTTTCCTCAGTCAGGCTGTTGACCCTCATTTCATACTTTTCCTGCATCCTTCTCATTTTTCTTTCCAATTTTTCCTCCACTTCTCTTATTTGATTTTTAAAGTCCTTCTTAAGGTCCTCTATGGCCTGCAACCCGCTCATGTTTTCCCCTGGGGCTTTTGGAGCAGGACTTCTGACCTCACAGTCCTTTTCCCGCTCTATGCCCCCAAAATAGGAGTCTAGGGTTGCATTTTTCTGTTTCCTTTGCCTTGGCATGTTGCCACTTAATTACTTGACTTTTGGGCTTGTTGGCACACTATGGCTTTAAGGCCAGATAGAGGAATTTTCATCCCGAACGTGTGGGGGGCAACTTCCGTTTCTGGCAAGCTGTAAACCCACCGCTTCCACCCTAGATCACAATCCAGATCCAGGGAGGTTAAAGCAAGAGCGATTACCCCCAAGACTGATCGCTGGATCTCCCCACGATTTGTAGGCTGGGAGCCGGAAATGCCTATGAAAACTACAAAATGGCGTGTCTCCTCAGCGGCTTCTAGCTCCCAGGGGAGGGAGCTGGCATTCCCCTACAGGTCCCAAAGTCCATAGGACACTAACCTCTTACTTTGTCCTAGGCAAGTCTATGTTGATAATTCTGGAGTTGCCACAGCTCCTGGTGTTCTGGGGTTCCTCCAGCTGGCTGCTGGCCCTGCCGCCCTGGGGCTAAAACCTCGGCTCATGTGGACCTGGGCTCGGCTCAGCTGGGCTCAGCTGGGCTCCTGCGCTCTGCGCTCTGCGCGTTGCTGGCTCCCAGACCACTGCGCTGGTCCTTCCTGCAGGGCTGCTGGGCTGTCCTCAGCGGGAGGTTAGCTTCTCTGTGTCGTTCTGTGGGTACTGGGGCTCCAGAAGTTGTTCAGAGTCCTTTTTCACATAGTTTGTGGGGAATCTGGGGGCAGAGAGGCTTGGACGAGCTGTTTCTACTCCGCCATCTTGGCTCTGCCCCAACACTATTTCTTTAAAACAGGCCAGGCAAGCTCCCGGGACATAACAGAATTTGCTATGAGCTCTTCTCTACCATGGGGGCAGCTAGGTGGTACAGCAGATAGAGTACCAGGCCTGGAATCAGGAAGAATCATCTTCTTGAGTTTAAATCTGGCCTCAGACATTTCTTAGCTGTGTGACTTTGGGCAAATCACTTCACCCTGTTTGCCTCAGTTTCCTCGTCTGTAAAACGTGCTGGAAAAGGAAATGGCAAACCACTCCTGTATCTTTGCCAAGAAAACCCCAAATGGGGTCTCAGAGAGTCAGACACAGCTGAAACAACTGAACAACAACCTCTCTGTCATAACAGGCCATATTCAAACCATGGGGATTCTCAATCTTACATCACCTCTGTGTTTCACTTTGCCCCAACCTAGATACTTCAGGTAACTTCTACAGTTGATTCACATTTAAGGCATTCTATTCTATGCCCGCTAGCAAACCAATGCTACCATCAAGTTAAGAAACACAATCCATTTATGGAAGACAGAAATGAAAAACACCAGAGCTTACATTCTGGCGAGTACATGCTCATTCTGCTTCCCCAGGAGTAAATGAAGTCTTAAACTCCTACAAAAACTCACAACTCCAATATGGGGAGGCTTGGCTCTGGGGTGGGGGGAGGGGGGCGGGAAGAAGGGTTGTGTCCAGGGGCCATATGTGAATCCCTGCTCTGGTCTCCAGCCAACCTCTGCAGCTTACCACGGCCACATAACTAGGATGTCTCACCGGGGGGAGTATATAATTGGAAATAAAGGTAATAGAAAAGCAAAATATGTCCAAAAAACCACCTTTGAATAAATATATTTTAAAATTGTGTCACCACCATCATCGATTGTTTCTGGGTCTGCCTGCTTTTCTTGTCCCTCTTCTTGGCTGTCATTTCTACCTTTTCAGATAGCACATCGGATGTGGAGATGTTAGGAGTCCAAAATGTGGTGGCTACCCTGTCAGCGATTTTGAGAAAAGTTCGTTATAAAAATGCTGATGGCTTTATTGCCTTTTTTATCTGTTTAGTCTGCTCCTGGGTTCATCATAAACGCTCTTGGGACAATCTGACTTAGTTGGATTTCAGATCAACTTTTCTGCATATTCTTTTTCTCGTCCATCACTCTTTCCTCACTCATTCTCCTCTGTGACATTTGGCAAATAAATTTTATTTTCTAAATTGTTTTTTTTTTCCCTAGGCTGCCACATGTCTCCATTAAAGTAGCTTCTGAGCTCCTTCAATTTCATCATTGTGATGATTACTTTACAATGCTTGAACTTCTATAGGAAACAGCACATGTTCATTTCTTTTCCTTAACCTATTTCCCATTTTTGAGCATCATTTTTTTTTGAATATGTGAGGATGGAATCTGCAATTGCATACAAAGTCTTCTGATCTGTATCTTTTCACCCAATTTGGTGTTCATTTTGACCTCTACTCTAATGAGCTGATGGTCTGACTACACATAGACAGTTGATTTGGAAATATTTTCCATATTGGTGACAGTTGTTTGTTGTCTGCTAAGATATAATCATTTTAATTGTCCATGTTTGGTGTTTGTTATTTCCAGTATTTCCTGACCATATTATTATTATTATTTTTTTTTTTTGCTTTTTGGAGTGGGGAAGGTAGGGCAATTGGGGTTAAATGACTTGCCCAAAATCACACAGCTAGTTTTGTGTTAAGTATCTGAGGCTGAATTTCAACTCAGGTCCTCCTGACTCCAGGGCTGTGCTCTATTCACTTTGACACCTAGCCGCCCCCACTGACCACATTCTTAAAGAAAATATTCATGATGCATAGTATGAGGCTCCGACGTAGTTTACAAAACTTTGGTATTTTTTCATGCATTAATCCTGAGCCATTATTTTATAGAGGGGGATAAATGCTTATTGATTGACTGAACAAATTTTCAACATTTAAAGACTTTTGAAAAGTTCCTGGGAGTCAAGATGGTGGAGTAGAAACAGGGCTTTCACTGGGCTCCAGCTCCCACCACCTCCAATTCATGTGAAAGGTGACTCTGAACAAACTTTGGAGCTACAGAACCCACAAAATGACACAGAGAAGCTAACCTGCCACTGAGGATAGCCTGGCAAGCCAGCAGGGAGCAGCCAGCACAGCGCTCTAGGAGCCAACCCCAGCCCTCGAGCCTGAGGTTTTAGCCCCAGGGCAGGCCTGACCAGACACCAGCTGGAGGGACTTCAGATCACCAGAAGCTGTGGCGGTTTCCAGAATTATCAACCCATAGATGCTAAGGACAAAATGAAAGGTCAGTGCAGTGTGGACTTTGGGATCCAGTAGCTGGGATTGTGGTTGGCCTTTATCCCCTGGAGGGATAGGCCACTGAGGCACCTCAGCTGTGCAGCCACTGCCATGTGGCAGCTTCGACTCCTGACCTGCAGAGTGTAGGGGAACCAAGAGACCAGTTATAGAGGCCACAGGACCAGTTTAATGGGAAGAGATGATACTTAAAAGGTGAAATTAAGAAGTGTGAGAGGGATATAATGAGAGGAAATGGGGAGAGACAGATTGGGGTAAACTATCTCATATAGAAGAGGTAAGGGAAAATGGTTACAATGGAGGGGAAGAACAGGAAGTCAAAAGGGAATGGGCCAACCTTATTCTCATTGAATTTGGCTCAGAGAGGGAATGACATACACACTAAATACAGTATCTCACCCTATAGGAGAGTAGGGGGGAAGGGGATGAGAGGGGAGATGATGGAAGGGAGGGCAGGCTGGGGGAGAGGGAAGTTGGAAGCACCCACTTTTGAAAAGAGACAGGATCAAAGTAGAGAATAGAACAAGTGGGAGGTGGGATAGGAGGGAGGGAAATATAGTGAGTCTCTTACAATATATCTACTATGGAAATGTTTTGCATAGCTACACATGTACAATCTATATCGAATTGCTTATCTTCCCAGTAAGGGTGGGTGACAAGGGAGGAAGGGAATGAATCTGGAATACAAAGTTTTAAAATCAAACATTTAAAGTATATATATACATATATATACACATATATATACACTATTATCAATATTATTTTACATGTAAATGGGAAATAAGATATACAGGCACTGGGGCATAGAGACCATGCCCTACTGGAAAGTTGGAGGGGGTATGGGAGAAGATATGGGAGAAGATATGGGAGAGAGCAGATAGGAGGAGGGGATATCCAGTGGGATCGCTATTTTGGGGTGGTGGGTAGGGGAAAAATAGGGAGAAAATTTGTAACTCAAAATCTTGTGGAAATGAATGATGTAAACTAGAAGTTAATAAAGCATTTGATAAAAAAAGATAAGTTCCTGTTATACGAAATGAAGTAATATTCATTTTAAAAACCAGATAGTACCTAATGAAAAACAGAATATAGAGAACTGATATGCCCTCAATTACATCGTGATAATCTTCAAGTATTGTTCTGATGCCTCCTCCTGCTGATCTGGAGGTGACTCTGGATTGTCCAAGGTTACACCAATGGACCTCTAGCATTAGCACGTTCTACTAAGTCAGAAACATTTGGACAATCTTTCTGTTATCTGAAGGCTAGCCTGGCTGAACGTAGAATGGATCATGGCAAGAATGGTGATCAAATCAGGTGAGTAACTTTATTTAGCCACAGAACTCCCAAACAAAAGCAGTGGGAGGAAAGCCTTATCTGTCAATGGAGGGAACACCCACGTGGATAGAATCATAGATCTTTTGAACTATGAAATACCAAAATCATATTGTATTTTCAATACTACATGCTGAGGGCAATGGATTTGGAGCCTAAAGACACTTGCTACCTAGATAAGCTGCGGATACTATTTGCCCTCTTTGGGCCTTCATTTCCTCAATCATAAAATAAGATAACTGGACAAGCTGACCTCTGAGAGCCCTTCAACCTTGAAATCTTAGCAAACTATAATTACGTGGCACATTAGCAGGTCTGAAAAAAAATTGCCGTAGGTTCTCATAAGGAACCAAGTTTTTTTTAAATAATTTTCCTCTTTAATGCAATTTTTCATAAACAGTTGCTCAAATAAAGGAAATTGGTCTTTGCAGTCTAAATATGATTGCTGTATATTTTAGAAAGTTTGTGGGGAGAGTAATCCATTAATGTTGTGCTTCATCAATTTGAATAAAGTGATTTCTTACCTTCCTTTACTCATATAAAGTTTATTAAAGGCTTTTAATCAGTGAGAGACTGAAAAATTTATAATAGCCACATAGACAGTAATGATGCTAAATGTGTATGGCTTAAATATATCAAGCAACTCATATAATTTCCAATTTATTTTTAATCAAAACTTTATTCAAGAAACCATAGTTCTTCTAAGATTATACTTCCTTCATTTCTCATCCATTTTGGTATCCTAGGGAAAATTTCATTCCCTTATCAGGGATGCAAATTAGCCTAGACCAGGACTATCTACTGCCCATGACGTGCTCTTGAAATAATGAGTTGGTAACCTGCCTTAGATCAACTGATGTTCCACTTGAAAACCAGAAAATGCTGACATCATTATGATGACAGCACTTCCTTGTCCCTCTTCCTTGGTTATCACCAGGTAGACTTTTCATTACCTAGATTTTCATTCATTCAACAAACATTTACTGAACACCTACTATATGTACAGCCCTATGCAAGGAACTGGGAGGGATAAGGAGAAACTAGGAGGTACAGTGATTAGATCTTTGGGCCTAGCATCAGGAAGAACTGAGTTCAAATCTAGCCTCAGATACTAGCTGTGTGACCCTGGGCAAGTCACTTAACATTTATCTGCCTTAATTTCCTTACCTATAAATGAGGATAATAACAGCATCTACCTCCCAGGGTTTTTGTAAGTATCAAATGAGATACCATTTATAAAAGTACTTTCTAGCTGGGGCAGTGAAGATGCCGTGTTGCCCACCAAAGCTGGCAGGCAATACAGTACTATTTGTCAGCTCTGACCTCAATTCCTATTGTAATATATAGGAAATAAGAAAGGCCCTAAAAGAAGCTAAGCAAATACTCTAAAAGAGGAGCTCAAATCTACTGATAACTTTTTATTATCAAGTTTCCATGGGGATTTTTTTGGGGGGGAATTTTGTATACCAGGTGTTTGCCTAGTTTGGTCCTATGGGGAGAGCAGTAGGTGGTAAAATACTGCAAGATGAGAAAAGCAAGGGCAAATGCCAGAAGAGAAATATACATTTTTATCAGCTGATGCTACTTCTGAAAGTCCTGAGATTTCTTGAATTAATCAGTCAAGTTCCTCTATGTGGTTTTATTTCCACGGGTTCTCGGCAGTTCTCACAAATGGCTGAATTATTCATTTGGTTGTAATAAGAATAATTTGGGGCAGCTAGGTGGTACAGTGGATTGAGTGCTGGGCCTGAAGGCAGGAAGACTCATCTTTCTTATTGAATCTGGCCTCAGACACTTTCTAGCTGTGTGACCCTGGGCAAGTCACTTTGCCCTGTTTGCCTCAGTTTCTTCATGTGTAAAATGGCCTGGAGAAGGAAATGGCGAACCACTCCAGTATTTCTGCCAAGAAAACCCTCAATGGGGTCATGAAGAATCTAACATGTCTGAAAAATGATTGAATGAGAATAATTCACGTTTACATCATGCCTTAGTTTACAAAGATCTTTTCTCACATAACCCTGAAAGATAAGTAATACATATAGCATGATTCCCATTTTACAGATGTGGAAACTAAGGTTTTGAGAAATTCCAAGACAGAGCTAATAAATTAATCACCTAGACTTGAAACAAGGTTTTCTGACTCCTACTCAAGGAGATCTCACCAGTCCATTATACTGCTTCTTATAATATGGATTTCATTCTGGACAACCACAGGAACAGCATGAGAACAACCCTCTGGACAGGATTTTCTATCTCTGTGCCTTCATTTCATCTCCTCTGGACTCACTGATTTTTTCCCTACTATATTGCTACACCACACAATTTCTCCCTCTGCCATGAAACCAGGTGATTTTTACTCTGGATGAGGGAGCTCTCTAAATCATTTTGGAATATACTTGATAGGAAAGAACACGAAAAAATGAAATTCTCTTGAATACATTTTGAACCTTTTGATCAAATGAAGCTGAACACAGACTTCAGTTACATCAGCTGAGTATCCCTCACCTTTCTCTATATCTCAGTGCATAAGTGCATACCTTCCATTAGGACCTGGACATCCTTCAGTATGGGGGTATGTGACTCAATTCAATTTAACAAACATTTGGTAAGAGTCTATTGTGTTAGGATCTGGGGATGCAAATATAGAAGAAAACACAGTCCCTAGCCTCAAGTGGCTCGAACGAGGGAAGCAGAGGACTTGCATGAAGGGAAGTAGAAAACAAACAGAAAGCCAGGCTAGAAACCAATTATGGAAAGCTTCGACCACCAGGCTTTAAAGAGCTCTTATTAGGAACATTATTCACATTAAGAATATTGTTCTGCCAATGATGGGCCAGATGGGCCAGAGAAAGAAGACGTGGGGGATGGGGAGGAGTCGATAGGGGTCTGTGTTAAACAAAACAAAACAAACAAACAACTAAATAAAGAAACAATTCAGTTACTTTGTGGGTAAAACACTCTTATCTAAGACTTTACCATAACGAAACCTATTGAGTACTATGTTATTTGCGTTTTGCTAAGTTTGTTGTTCAGAATCTCAGAGACAAATCTGCCAGGGTTTTGGAATAGTAAATGTATTTCGTTTTGTTCAGGGAAACATTCCATCGTGTTCCCTAGAATAGAAACTAGTCAAAGGGAGTAAATTAAATATTCATTTTTTGAGTACCATTTGTGTAGTAAGTTACTGCTTCAGTGCCCAGTAAAACCTCACTGTACAGGGCCTGCTGCGTGTGTTGTCATCTTCTTGTGAGTAAATGAGAGTTGTCTAAAGTGATTAAAGATCCTCAGAAAGTTTGTTCTCTGAAATAGATTAAGCATTTTCACTGTGAGACCCAACTCATGAAGTACCTCCTCCCTGCACCCCAGCCAGGCCAGCCAAATGGGATCTCTCCCTCATCCAGTTTCTTCTAAGGCCCTTGTCTGCACTGATGGCACTCTGCCTTGCCCTGACTATACTGTCTTGTGTTATAAGTATGTATATAATATGTAATGTCATCCCACTGTTAGAATGCAGAAGGCATGATTTGTACTTTGGGTTATCTTTTTATTCCTAGAGCACTGCCTTGTACTATGCTTAATGATTGCTTATAATTTTGCTCATTTGGTTAATCAGCACAGCAAATAATGTTTTCATAAAAAGTGCAAGGGTACGATCTCAGACACTTAACACACACAAACACAAAACCTAGCCATGTGACCTTGGGCAAGTTATTTAACCCCAATTGCCCTCTAAAAAGAAAAAAAAAGTGCAAGGGTATTAACACCTCAGACATGTCCCCTTTCTCCACAAAGTTCAGAGTGACATTTCTAAAATTGTGATGACTTAAATCTTCATTTCCCTATCAGAAGAAAGGAAATGAAAGAAGCAGATGCTCCCCACCAGAGACCTGATGGCTCCCGGGAGTCCTAGGTACTATGGTATAAGTGTTGCCAGAGAAGCCTGGATCATTCCACTTGCAAAGTGGGCTGCATTTGGAGCCTCTCAGTGTTTAAGGTTGTTTGGGGGGGGGGCGGTCATAGGAAGGGTAATGGTGTTTAGAAGCTTTTTATGAGATAAATGGACATACGGTTTCTTGCGTCTAATAGGTAAAGTGCTATATCATACTATCTATAACTTTATTATACCCCCTTCCAATGACAAGGGAAAACAGCTGCAGGGTACACTTGGATTCACACTAAGTTGTACAGTGAAAGGCTAAGTGCTTAGGGCAGTAAGCACTTGTACCTGCTGGGAGTCCAGAGATTCAGATTGGAGTCCCCGGTTCGAACACTAGCTGTGTGGCCCTGAGCCAGTCCTTTCCCCTCTGTGAGGCTCCATATCCTCCTCTCTTAACTGAGGAGGATAATATTTATACCACCTATCGCCCAGGGTATTGGGGAAACTGTTTTGGAAACCTTCAAAAGCTAGAGAAATGGGAGCTATTACTCTAAGTGCACAGGTATGACTTTTGGAAGAAAAGTGTTTGGCCTAAAAGCAAGGAGCATCATAGAGACTTCTTGGTGTATATATTACTATGACAGCAGAGCTTAAGGTGAAACAATCTTCTGGATTGAGTTGAGATGGGGGTGGGGGAAGAGTCATTTTATTTTACTTCTGGATAGGTGAAAAACCATCTAGAATAGATGCTGTGAATATATACATGTGTGTATATATACTTATGTATACATGAGTATATGCATGTATATATACATGTATGTATACATGCATATATATGTATGTATGTGGGGGAAGAGAGAGAATTAAGTGACATAGTGAATAGAGCACCAAGCCTGGAGTCAGAAAGACATGAATTCATATCTGGTCTCACACTAGTTGTATGACCCTGGGCAAGTCACTTCACCCTGTTTGCCTCAGTTTCCTCATCTGTCAAATGATCTGGAGAAGGAAATGGCAAAAAAAACTCCAGCATCTTTGCCAAGAAAGCACCAAATGGGGTCAGGAAGAATTGGACGTGACTGAAATGACTAAACAACAATAAAACATATATCCACACATATGGATATATATATGCATATACTGACATATACATGCATAAAGCAAATATATGTGTGTGTAAATACAAAATATTGAGATCATATACATGGCTTTTTAATGCCAGATTTTTGAGTCCCCCAAGAGGCCCTTATAAACCATCTTTTGGTAGCCTTGTCAGAGACCAATTACTGCTCTGGATATGCCATGGGTCTGGTGCATGCAGCCATCCTCCCAAGAGAACCAGGGATTCTGTGTGTGATTCTCCAGTGTCTGTGACAAGGTGCTCATGTTCTTACAACCACAGCAATTCTAGCATCAAAGGTAGTACAGCATTTACTTTTTCTCTGGCCCAAAGTCACAGGGAGTTTTCTCAGAGATAAATCATGTCTCCTACCCCCTTGTATTTTATAAGTGAGATCTAGTTCATGAATCCCATTGTTAGAAGGAAAATGGGTGCTGTTCTTTGCTTTTTCACTCGCAGCCTGCTGTCCTCTCCTTCCCTCTTTCATTGTTAACTCTCTAAAATGCCCAACTATTAGATCTGTTCACAGAAGGGACTCTAAAAAATAAAGATGAGTCAAAGGGAAATAGAGAAAAGCCAAATGCATTGATGGCCTCCCGGTGGTTTCTCCTAAGTAAATACTTGTACACATGCAGATGTGCCTCCCTTTATGTGGAAGGTAGAGTAGAATAAAGCCCTGGAGTAGGACCTATGTGGAGGGCAACCCTTCTATGCCTGAGTAGATGATATTTGGGAGTCACTCCAATTGAAGAAGTAATCACCTTAAGCCCCTTTAGTGGGGAGCCTTTCTATACTAAGCCAAGCCAGTCATCAGAGAATCCATCAGTGGGCTCAGACTTCCCACCTCTGTGGAACCTGTCAGAGCTTGGGCTCCAGACACCTGGCTTGTTGAGAGCCCAGTATCACCTCTGTACCCCAATCAGGCCTAAAAATTGTGGGAGTTTATTTTTCCAGTTAAATCTTGCTAAACACTTCCATTTCATAATCCCTTCCCAAAATTCTATAGGAAATGACCTGATCACACTTACACAGTGCTTAGATGGAGGTGGAGTCAGTTAAACAGTCATTTGCTTTTCACCTCTAAGAATGACAGACCCAGATGAGATTGGTTGAACCTGAAAAACCTAAAAAAAAACAGAGGAAGGAGAGGTGCCTTTGGAGGCAGGAGATTTGGGTGTGAATCCTGGCTCTTTAACTGTGTGAACTTGGGCAAGTCATTTGACCTTTTTGAGCCTCTGCTTCCCCTTCTGTCAAATAAGGTTGCTGAACTAAATTTTCTTACCTGACTCTGATGGTCTGTGATTTAAAGAAGGGGTATCTGATAGTAAAAGTAGTTGAATCTAGAGTAGGTTAATGCAGAATCTCATTTTTGGTAGATTTTTAATAAAAGAGGTACTTATCTTTCATGGCTGGTTGATTTTATATTCAAGATAAGAAGGAGTCTGACTACATGACTTAAAAATCTGAACTCTTGAACTGAAGTCAGAAGACCTTATCTCTAAGCTCTCTATAATGTAACAAACTATTCGAAACAGAATATTCTGACCAATGACAAACCGGAAGAAGGAAAACCAGCTCCTCATTTCTTCCAAAAAGATCTACTTGAAAATAACTTGAGAGACCTCATGGCTTGGGGGAGTCAGAGAGCCTCATTCTAATCTCCATTTCTCAAGTTTGTGTGATATAGGGCAAGTCACTAATTTCCCCACGGTTCACTATTCTCATCCTCAGAGCATGAGTGATAGGTCCCACTGGTCATCTGTCAACATGCAGAGACCCCAAGATCAAATCCTTGTAAATATCAGGAGAAAAAAAACCAACTCTACATAGAAATTTATAAGAGAGTTACATCATTGTGAGTGACCAAAATAAAAACCATAATCATATATGCCCTTTTACTTGGGTTTGGCAAACTTGAATGTTACTTTAAAGGAAAAAAAATCTTCCCTAGCATGATTAATATTTGACTTTTTTTTTTGCTTTAAACCTCAATGGAGTTTAGATTTGGTCCATAAATAATGCTTTCTAAATTGTCCCCTTGAGAATTTGGCTGTTGAGAATTTACAAAAATTAAGGGTCATTCTCTTGCCAAACCACTCACCTAATGCACACATTTTATAATAATGACTGAGAAATGCCAGATTTAAACGGACCAACTGACTTATGGCCTATCCTTACATTTTCATTAATGCAAGATTTTCAAAATCTTATCCTTTGGCATGAAATTTTCCATTCCCATATTTACCACATATACAATTTGAGAGGGAACCGTTTCAAAACATGCTGACTTTTTTCATTATCAATTTATTAAAGGGAATTACAGAAATATGGACTGAATAGAAAACTGATTCCAAAAAGACTTTACAAGTTTTAGGGGCTGTGAAAATGACATCTAACTCTTTCTTTGAAACTAACATTCACCAAACTTTAGTCCAGGGATTCTTAACCTTTTTTGTGGCATGGACCCTACCAGCAGTTTATTGAAGCCTATGTATGTAGTCCTCAGTATAATGTTTCTAAATGCACAAAATAAAATACATAAAGTTGCAAAAGAAACCACTTATATTGAAACACTTTAATTAAAATGATTTAAAAAAATTCCCAGACCCCTTGAAATCTATGCATAGACCCCTATGGACCATTGGTTTAGGCCCCATGCCTTAGACATAATAATTCTTTTTACAATGAAAAAGAATGTTGGTTCCTTGTTAAGAATGGGCCTTTTTGGTCTATAACTCCAATGATTCCAAAGATGACTTAGAAAAGATAATTTTTTTTAAAAGACACATGTGTTATTTTCATTAGGATCCTCCCTCAATGACCCCCTTTTAAAAATAAGAAATGACCCTTAAAAAGCCAAAGAAACAACCCTTCAACATTTTGTAGGAATGCTTTCTCATTTAACCCTATTGTAAGTGCGCTGTCTTCTGTCTGCCTACAGGTACTCTATTCTCTGAGCCATAGGCTCAGAGCCAGCCACTGTAGAGTGGGAGGTAGTTAGAAATCTCTGGGGAATTCCTGGACAGTGTTAAAGCGAAGAGACTCCACTGACAAATCTCCCACTGTGGAGTGGCTGTCTCTGTTGTCTCTAAAGCCTAGAAAGCAATTGTGCCAAGAAGGAAAGTTAGTTTCTCAACACGCTGAAGTTACAGAAGTTTTCACTGGCTTCAGATGGAGTTGGCATGGAACCACTTAAGCAAAGCTGTCCTGCGGCTTTGGGGCATGGGATTGGCTACTGTTATTTTTGCCCCCAAAGGATTTAGAGAATGCTACTCAGCATTTTGAATAAGAGGAGAGAGAGAGAGAGATGCAGAGAGAGAGACAGAGACAGAGAGACAGAGACAGAGACAGAGACAGAGAGACAGAGATAGAGAGCTGGGTCAGTCATCTTTCCCAGCACATGTATAATGCTCAGTTCTAAGTCAATAGACCTCTTCTAAAATATCATTTTAAAGAAACTCAATCTAGGTTTTAGTTTGTTTACTATGCATTGTAGTTTGGTATTTTGATGGTTCTCCCCCACATCCTAGTAGGAAGTCAATCCTGGGTTCTCCTGCAGAGCTAGAAAGGTCTTAAGCACCAGCCCAATGGTAGTCCAAGTTCAAATAATCTTTGGTTGACCACAGGCTAATGAATGTTGTCTCAACAGAAATTAGTGAAGGTCATAAACTAAATTGTAAAGTTGTAACCAAACACAGGGTGAAAGGGGCACTGCCTGACCCAAGGTAAAAGCAGAGAAATATGCTCTTGGGTCCTGGGAAGACCTTGCATGCATCTACCTTGAGGGCTCTCCAGGCACCCTGTCCTGTGCTTGCCTACTCCATCTCCTTTGGATGGTCCTCTAAGACCTGCCCAACTAAAGGAATCTGTCCCAAGCATAGCTTTATCTAAGTCTGTCATATCAATAAAATTGCTCATTTTAAGTCATGTTTCATTTGATGTATGTTCACTCTTCTCTGCCTTCTGTCTCCATACCTTTTTGGGGAGTAGGAAAGGGCTAACACCAATGGCCACTTTCACTGATACCCACAGTACATTAGAGTGAAAAGAGCACAGAGTGTATAGTCCAGTAGACCTGAACTTAGGTTTCAGCCCAGCCATATACTGGCCATTTGACTTTGAATGATGGAATCTTTCCGAGCCTCTGTTTTCTCAGCTACAAAATAGAAATAATGGCTACACTACCTAGTGACAGGGCTGCTGTGAAGAAAGTGCTTTGTAAAGTACATAAATGGAGAAAACCTTCAGTGGTTTTCTTCTGGGTTCAAATTCAGCCTCAGATACAGATTGTAAGATCCTGAGCAAGACACTTAACCTTTCTGTGCCTCAGTTTCCTCAACTGTAAAATAGGGATGCTAAGGGAACCTGCCTCCCAGGGTCCTTGTGAGGATCAAATGAGATATTTGTAAAAAAAAAAATACTATAATATAATATAAAAAATATGTGGCACATAGTCACAGTGACTGACACACAGTAAACCCTTAATAAATGCTTGTGGACTGAATGACTGCTTCGGTAAGAATTAGCTTCCCAGGACACCCCCAAATACACCAGGCTCATTTTCACCAACAGGTACATTTTGTTTTTACTCCAGAGGCACACACACACACACACACACACACACACACACACACACACACACACACACCATGAATGATACAATCACACACTACCTTCTAGGGGTTTGTATTTTTCTCCCTAACAGAATTTGAGGCTTCACTAAAGGCAAGGGATATGTTTTTGAATTGTCTGTCCTTCAGGGCACCTAAAACATGCTAGGTCCACAGAAGCCCCCTCAACAAATACTTGCTGAAAGACCCTGGGAACAATCAGGACGAAGTGGCCTTATCATCGGCCAGTGTCCGAGTGGCCTTGAATGCTCCACCAGGTGGAACTGAGGCAGCTCCACAAACCGCCGCCCCTCCATGAGGCTCTGCGCCGGGGCTCCTGCTCTCCTCCCCGGGCTGGCTGCTGGCTGCCCACTGCCCTTTGGTCTCCTCACAGAGGGTGAGGAAGGGGAAAGGCCACGCAGATGCCCCCAGCACACTGGGAACCCTGCCCAAGCGCAGAGGGGCCAGACCGTACAGAGGAGAGAGCTCCCGGCAGGCGGAATGATAAAAGGAACGGGAAAAGTTCGAGTGGCCGCGCAACAGGTCACATCGCCAGCAACCTTCCCCGGCTGCATCCCTCCCTCTGCCAGGTAGACGTTAATGAGGGCCCTGGCTCCGCATCCCGCCCAACGCTTGACGCACAGTAGGCACTTAAGTGTCGCCAGGGCAGCCAGCCTGCGGGGGGCGCGGCCTCCCTCCCCAGCGGGGAGGGCCGGAGCAGGGGCTAGGGCGCCCCCACCCGGACGCTCCTGGGGGAGGGGGCGCGAGCGGGGAGGACTTAAAGGGTGAGGGAGAGGGCGGAGGAGGAGGAGGCGGCTCGAGGACCAGGAGTCGGAGTTCGAAAAATCCTTACTGGCCCAAGCATGAAGCGCAAGCGAGAGGAAGGTCCCGAGGTTCGCTGGCTGCCCGAGGGCTTCTGCGAGGACGGAGCCGGCCGCCCCCGGGCCGCGGCCCCGACCCGAAGCAGGAGCCGGAGCCGCAGCCGCAGCCGCAGCCGCAGCTCCAGCCCCAACCCGGGCGCCAGCGCCAGCCCCTCGGGGCACTCCGACCGGCCCCAGCTGACCCCGAGCTCGCTCTTCAACCTGTCTCTCCTCAAGCTCCACTATGGCCTCCGGCAGGTCGAGCCCAACCTCCGACACATCGTGCTGATGGTGAACACCCTGCGGCGCGTCCAGTCGTCCATGGAGCTGGAAACTGGCGCCCCGGAGCCCCCCGGGCCGGCCCCTTCGCAGCCACCGGCCCCTGCCGTGCAGGCCACCCCGCCAGGCAGTCCGCGCTCCCGCCGCCGGGCCACCGTGAGTCAGTCCCCGGGCACCAGCGACCCCCGCAGGGCAGCCACAGAAAAGCGCCCCTCAGCCTGAGGCACCCGCCGGCCGGCCCCCCACGACCTCCGGGGGCCGGCCTGCCTCTGGACGTGGACGTCGCTCCCCAGCCTAGCAGTCCCGTCCCGTCCCGTCCCGTCCCGTCCCGTCCCGCCCCGCCCCGCCCCTGCCCCGCCAGCTCCCGACTCACCCCGGCTGGTCCATGAGCGGGACGACGAACGAGGTAGAGACCGCCCCAGGGGCCCCGGGGAGGGGGGTCCTAGGGGCCAGGCCAGACAGCTGGCAGCTGGCTTCTGGGACTCGACGGGGAGGTCTGCCCCGGGCGAGCGGTGGGATGGAGGGGAGGCCAAGAGGCAGGCTGCCTGCTTGTCCGACCGCCCCTCCATTGTCCCGGGCCCACACATTGGCACAGGACGTGGGACAGGCCCCGACGGGCACCTCGGAGTAAGGAGCCGAAACGGAAGACACCCAGAGGCAGCAAAAGAAGACGACCTGAGAACTGTGAGCTGATCTGTGACACCCCGAGCGACCCCCCAGCCAACCCCCAACATTGACAGCCCCCAGACGGCCTCCAGGCTTGGAGGCAATAGTCCTGACTGAAGAATCGAGACTTTGGTGGCGGCTGCCACCATTATGGCCACAGAGGGCTGATCACACCCCGGCTCCAGTGTTCTGCTAGATCACTGCAACAGAAGTCACCAATTGTCCCAGCCGGGGTGGCAGTCTGCTATCTGCATTGGTAAAGGGATTATCCAAACTGACGATATCACAGATCTTTCTCCTATTGACTTAGATGTAGAAAACCATAGAGATACCTTTAAGTGTCAAAGCTTGCAAAAATGTTTCAGGGATATAAATGATTAAATGCTGCTGTAGATTTTTTTCGTCCAAATTTGCTATTTATTTTATAGGAACCGTTAAGATTTTAAACTTTATCTCTTTACTACTCTTCTTCAAATAGATGTTATGATAAAATATTGGTTTGATTTTTTTTTAATGTTAAAGGCTTTATAATAGATAAGGATATCTAATGCTCTCACATTAAGAGAAAAAAAAACAAATCTTGGGCTCAGGAAAAATTGAAATTTACAAAAAAAAAAAAAAATGTGTCCAAAAAGCTGAATTTGACATCTCTCTGGGTCCCTCCACTTACTACACCTGGTTTCAGCCTAATGAAATACCAAATGATTATAGACACTGCCCACCCAAATGCTAATGATAAAGTATCCTTTTTCTTCCCTTTCCTTTTAAGAACAGCTGTAATAATTAGCATCCATGAGAAATGTGGCTCTCCAGATTATTTCTCCCCTATGCCAACAGTGGGACCATACTTTACTACGCCCACAATCCCTAAAGTCTGAGTAATTTTTGAAACCAGCAACAGATTAAAATCTGTTCACCATGTGCACCATCAATGTGGAATTCCCATACTCAAAATTATTCTGAGAATTGCAGCAGAAAGAAAAATTGTGTTTTCTGGTTAAGATAGCTTGGAAATGAGCAACTGGGTTTGGGAGGGATGGTAGCTCTGTGTATTTTTTTTTTTTATTAACAGCAGTAGGAACTGCACACCTGTGAAAATGCCCCCCTATTACTTTTAAGACAGGGGAGAATTATAAATAGTTATGCTAGTTACATTTTAAGAATTCTGACCATAAGCTATAGATCTTTCCTTTTATTGTTTAAATATCAAAGTGTTCACAGCTAACTTCAAATTATATATTTTATAAATCCAATAAATAAATAAGTATTGTATTTGATTTTATGCATCATAGTTCAAAAGAAATACATGGTTATATGGCTTTGATTTTCCATTTGAGAGAGAGAATGTGCTTCTAAGTATTAAATTTAAAAAAAATTCACTCTTTTTGCATCTGTTCACCAGCTGAGCTCACATACATGCCCCATTGGCCTAACATCTTCAATTTGTCAAAATGTGGCTTAGTGGAAGGAGCCCAAGACTTGGGGTCAGGAGATCTGGGTTCTTGCCCCAGCTCTGTTCTGTGCTAGCTGTGTGACCATGGGTAAGGCTCTTCACCTCTCCATTTCAGTTTCCTTATCTGTCAAATAGTGGGGTTCAGACTAAATAGTCTCTAATGATTCTTCTTGCTCTGACATTCGGGAGGTGGGGGGGGAACTATGCTTTGTCTAACGCTGTCATTCTGTATGTGCTGTAATCTCCTTCAGGAGACAGACAAGAATCAATTTCTAGAGCCACCAACAGTCTCTCCAGGTACAGTTGGAGAAGATTCCAAATAATGGAAAATACCATATCACAGAATCACAGCTCTGGAAGGGACCTCAGAGGCTACTGAGTCCAGTCCATCCCTGACTCAGAATTTCTTCTAAAGCAAGGGTTCTTTGCCCTTTTTTGGGTCCTGGACTCCCTTGGAAGTCTGGCAAAGCCAGAATTATGTTTATAAGTAACTGAAGGAATTATTTGGTCAGTTTGAAGTTAGTGAAATAAAGATAATTTTTTTTTCCATCCAAGTTCACAGACCCCCTTGAAATTTATCCAAAGGACCCTTAGTGGACCCAGGGTTAAGAACCCAAGTTCTACATTATACTAGATAAGAAGACAACTGGCCTTTGCTTTGTAATCTCCCTCCCATCCCCCTCAGTGGGGGCAAACCCCAAACTTCCCAGACTGGGAAAAAAAAAGCTATCCATTTTGGGATAGCTTTAATTGATAGTTACTTTGTCCTTACAAGGAGCCCAGATATGCCACTGCAAAACACACACACACACACACACACACACACACACACACACACACACACACACACACACAATTGCTCCTAGGTCTTCCTTTTGGGACCAAGAAGAACAAATCTAATCCCTTTTACATGTGAGATGGCCTTTTCAAATACTGCTATCTCTACCCAGCACCCTACCCCTCCTCCCATCAAGTGGCCTCTTCACCAAGCTACACAGCTCTAGTTCCTTCAGCCCACCCTAATATGGCATGGTCTCAAAGGTGAACACCAACGGTATTTGCCAAGACAAAATGTTTTAGTGATTTGGAAGTTTCTTTGCTATACAATTTCACATTTTTCCACTTACCTACTGGTATACCAAGCCCAATCTGACTATTTCAATCAAGTCATTATTGGCCTTTGCTTTAAAACCCAATGAGAAGTTTTTTCAGAAAATAATCTGAACCCACTTGTCTAAGTGTATGATTCATTGACAGACTCCAACATCATTGTTAGAAAATGCATCTAGTTACTCAGAATTTCCACAATCGTCGACAATTCCTGTGACCAGAAAATGGCCCTCTTCCATCTCAAGCCACATAAGAGTCCTATATCCATTAGATTCTAAATGTATAGTACAGAGATACTACATGATGTCCCAAGGATAGGACTCTCCTCACCGAGAAGGGAAAATCAGCTAATCAATCAGAGCTTTTTAAAGAGAGAAGATAACAGATCATTATTTGTCTTTCCTTGTACAAATCTATGATAAATTAACACAAATTACACTAAACTTTACCTTAACAACTTTTATCATATAATCCAAGGCATTGTGACCATATTCATCGAAATGTAAGCTCCACCCCAAAAATTAAATCTGAGAGGAAAAATTATTCATAGGCACAAACTAAACAAAAAAAATAACAATCTTGGGTCAGAATTCAAGTTTTAGATGAGCCAGATTTGGGGTTGGGGGGAAGGATACAGCTTATTTTAGGACAAAATTGAGCACTGAATGAGCAGCCCAGTGCACTGGAAAGAGTCAGAAGCTGGGATGCAGGGGGTAATACTGGCTCCACTATTTCTTATTACCTGTATGACTTTCAGCAAATCACCTCTCTGGGCCTCAGTGCTTCCTCTGTGAAATAAGGACAAGCTTAAAGGTTCCTTCAAACTTTAAATCTACAATCTTGGGGTTCTTCATAGCATGGAGGATGTATGTGCTCCCATCTGTAGCTTTAAAATATTTTTAAAACTTTTTAAAACATCTGCATCAAGCTGTTGTTTTCAAAATGATATTACAAATAAAAATATGCAGTTATAACCTTACTATATGACAAAGTTTGTTGCTGATGGTCCAAAGAAAGCAATAAGTAGATATTATGAGCATATTTTCCAAAACAAAAATCAGGAGATAGGATCTGACAAAGGATATTACATTTCTAGAATCTTATTAAGAGTATACTTTACTTCCCTGAAATGGAGACTATCTCAGAAAATTCAGGACTGATGGTAGCTGAATATATATGCTGTTTCTGCATAAAGCTTTCTCACTAAACATTTGCTTTAGCAAATAAACATTTGATTTCTTTCAGTGGTAGTGTTTGCCAAATGTAACAGGTTTTTGGGTTCTTTTTTTCAGCTGCTGCAGCCAAAACAAACGTTTATTTTTTTATAGCACCAAAAATATCTATAAAAATTTCCCAAACATTACTCCCAATGAAAAAGTTCTGTTTGGCGGAAATGTTTGCAAAAAATATTTTGGTTATTAGGATGTTGCAAACACTTTCATTATAAAAAAATTACACATTCTCACTAAACCTTTGGGAAAACATTAGGTCTTTCCAAACAACACTTATTTATCTACTATAGACATGGTCCAAATATGCTATATAGTAATACCTTGATTAATAAATATATTGGGAACAGAGCTCCTTCTAAGAATGAAGACCTAGGCAGTTGGAGATGTGGGGTGCAATAAGATCCATAAATGTTTTATGAACATAAAGGACCAATACATAAATATGAAATTTCTCTATTATGTATATATACATATTTATACACACATTATATGTATATGTATATATACAAATACATATATATGCAAATGACTTGTATTGTCAAAGAATTCATCACCTAGCAACCAAACTCAGGGTCCCCCGAGCTTCTGTGCTCTCAGCTAGGGTGGTCCTTAGGCAGCAGATAAAGTCTGTAACTGAGACCATCCTCAAAGCCAATCTCAATTAAGTAACCTTTCTAGAGTTTGCATTCTGTTGGTATAGCCTTAGAGAACTCCCAAGAGTTCTCTATGCCATGATGAGGTTTCAGAGTATCTGCTCCTGACAGAAAACCCCATCTTTTCCACACCAGGAATCGCCAGAGGAGACAGAATCAAAACTTGTAACTTGCAATGGGTATATACAGACTACAAGCATATTATGACAGTGGCATGGTGCGGGGGCGGGGGGGGGGCAGGTTTATACTTTGCTCTGCATGGTAGAAGGAATATCCAGATCACTATACCAGAAAACCATCGAAGTACTAAAAAAGTCCCATTCCACTGACTTGACAGTACCTGGCTCCAGGGGCAATTTACCTCCCTGAATCTCTAGCTTACCTGGATTATTAATCATTTTTTGGCCACCTGAGGCTATGAGTTATTACTGCCTCTCTTTTTGACTACTGTCTTTTGTGAGTGTAGCGGCAAGCACCCCAATATCCCCAGGGTGACTGCCAACACAGGTTCTTAGATCTGCTTTTCAAAAGGAAAGCAACTCAAAATGGGTTAACAAGCTTACTTTAATCAAACAAACATATATCATTTAGTTCAGGGGAAAAGGTCAGCACCCCGAACTTCAGAGTTACAGAACTTACAGATCAAACAGACAGGCTTCCAAACTGTCCAACCATTATATCAATACCAAATCACAGTTACCAGAGAGGGAAGCATCAACATCTGGGTTTTCAAAGCCGGGGGGCTCTCAACAACGGCTTCCCAGAGTCTCATCTAGTCAAATCACACAACACTTCTCAAAGTGAGCCCCAAAGCAAAGCCTCTCCTCAGGGCTTATATAGCCTTCTCTTGGCTCAGAGAATGTAACAACCTCCTTGACCCACTGCCCAATCACAAAGTATCAAGGTGTGGGCTTTCCTGAAAAACAAGCCTCCCACCACAAGCTCCAGGTGCACTTAAGCTAGGGGCTGGGAAGATCTTTAAATCTGCATTTCCATTACAGTGAGGCAGCTGGGTGGTGTAATACTAGGCCTGGAGTCAGGAAGAATTTAGGTCAGGTCAAACCTCAGATATGCACTAGTCATGTGACCCTGGGCAAGTCACTTAACCTCTGTCTGCCTTAATTTCCCCATTTATAAAATGGAGATAATAATACCACCTACTTCTGGAATTGTTGTTGCCTCAGTTTCCTCATCCTTAAAATGGAGACAATAATATTTGTGAGGATTAAATGAGACATTTATGAAGTACTTTACAAACCTTAAATTGCTTTGTGAATGCTAGCTAATATTATTATTAATTATTGGTCCTCTCCACTGATACCTCTTTTCAGGTAGTGTGCCTGTGATATTTATCTTGGTGGCTATATATGTGGGAATTTTGCCTCTATATTCCCCTCTTCCATTTTCAACTTAAATCCTTCTTGATTATATTCACACCAGCTTTTGTTTAAAAAGGAAAAAAAAACAACAACAGAAAGGGTAGGACGGACTAGTGGCTAGAGAGCCCACCTCAAAGCCAGGAAGACCCAGGTTCATGTCTTGCCTCTGATATGTACTGGCTGTGTGAGTCTGAGCAAGTGTCCCCAGGCAACTAAGACCATATAATGCAAAGAAGATGCCACCCTTCACTGGGTGAGGAAGTTCCCTTACCTGAAATTCCCCCAAACAAATGAAATAGCAATGAAAATTAAGTAGTTCCTATCCAGGTCAGATTCATCAACCCAGGCAAATGTATGCTTCCCCATTTTTGTTAGATGTACTCCATCCCTGTCCAAGAGCCTATCTTTCCTACATCCCAACCTATGGTCTACAAATCAGAATTCAGTTCTCAGATACCATCATCTCTGGCAGATTTGAGAAGAATTCTCCCTTAAATATATTAGGACCAAGAGGTTTGTTCTATTTACTTTTCTGATATTTGACTATTTAAGATCTCTAGTGTTGTTAGCTTGGGTAGCTTATATTTTTGAATATAATTTTTCTTTTGTGTTCCCAGTTTTCTTAGTATGTAACTTAGCATAGTATATTCTGATAATTCTTTTCATTTATTCATTTTTTTGTTGTGATTTCACCTTGTTCATTTGCAATTTTGCCAATTTGATTTTCTGGCGCCCCCACCCCTTTGTTTTTTTGGGGGTTTTTTTTTGCTGTTTTTTTTTTTTTTTACTCAGGATGGCTATAACTGTCTATTTTTTCAATGAACCAGCTTTTAGTTTTATAATTTTTACATTCCTTTTTAGTCTCCAATTCATTAATTTCTCCTTTCATTTTTAATATCTACTCTTCTGTGCTTATTTTGGGTTTCTTGGTTTTCCAACTCCTAAATTTTTTTGGTCCTATTAAATTCTAGTTTGTTCATATATTTTTAGGGATATAATTTTCCCCTGAGGGTTTCTTTAGCTATATCCCAAAAATGTTGTTATGATTTTAAATTATGTCCACAATTTTTTTCTTTGACCCACTTATTTAGGATTTCATTTAATAAGTCTACATTTTGATACGTGTTTGGTTTGTGCTTCGTAAAGCCAATAAATATTTTATTGTATTACGATATTCAAAAGATATTTTTTTTTACTATTTCTGTTTTTAAAATTTATTTTTAATATCTTTGTGCCCTAATACATGGTCAGATTTTTGTAAAGATTCCATGTATTGCTGAGAAATATGTATAGTCTTTAGTAGTCCTATTCAGATGATATCATAAATCTTTTCCCCAGTCACAATTTCCCGTTAGATTTTTTTTGCCTACTAGAGAGGTGCATTAAAGTCTCCTACTATTACTGTACGACTCACTATATATCTTTTGCAATTTAAGTAATCTTCCCTTTTGGAATTTAGATGCTATATCACTGGATCATATATGTTTAATATCAGTATCAGTTTCTTGTCTTCTTCGGCTCCTTTCAACATAATGTAATTTCCTTCTTTATCTTTGCTTATATTGTGAATTTTTTTTTGCTTGGTCTGATAACATGACTGCAACTTCTGCCTAATTGGATTTACCTGCTGCATAGTAAATTTTGCTCCACCATTTCATTTTTATTGAATGTATGTCTTTGGTTTGTAGATGTGTTTCTTGTAAGCAGCAAATTGTGCGATTTTATTTTCTTATTAAATTAATCCCTCTGTTCTGTTTTATTAGATTGTTTACTCCATTCACATTTGAAATTATGAGATCAGGCCTACATCTAATTTAAATTTCAAATAGAGAGAGATGATGATACTTTTCTGAATTATTTTTCTTCCTCTTCTTTTAAGACAGTAGGTTTTTTCCACTTTATTTAAGGCAATCCTATTCCCACAGGCTCTCTTCCTCTCATTCTCAAATCCCTCCCCTCATTCCCATTTATGAACCTTTCCCCTCGTTTTAACTTATTGTTAATTTATGATTTATTTTATAATATTAATTTAATATTTACTAGTAACTTATTATTCAATTAACTTATCTTTCTCCCTTTTATTTAGTTATCTAATTCTCTCCTTCTTTTCTCTCTTGGTTAAATGGTTAATTCAAAATACCTCCTTCTCTCCCACTTCTTTTATTTTTAGGGGGGGGGGTTTGTTTATTTTTTAGGGTTTTTTTTGTTGGTTTGTTTCCTGTGCCTTTTTCTAAAAATGATTTATTTGCCTTAGTCTCTTCATTAATTTTCTTCCCTATCTGTATTATCAACTTTATTCTTTGGTTTGTGATTGTTATACTTATTTATTACCCCTTTTCTAAGCAATTTCTGTTACTGTCTTATAAATCATGTCCTCTTCCCCTTTTTCCTGTTGTGCCTCACTCTTAGAAATCTCAGTTCCTAGGGGAGGTAAAGAGGATAGAAGAATTGCTCCAGGCTAGAAATTTCCCTGTGTCCCAGATAGTTCAGTCCAATTCTCCCCCTTGCCCTACCTATGAGCATGAACATTTCCTCTCCTGAGGCAGGTTGTTATCCATGGATGCACAACACTCTCACAATATCAGAAGTGGTCTGCCTATGCACCAGACCCCTTCAGATTAAATGCACTGCAAGGTCTCCATCCCTCACTCTTTCCCCATGGGATGGCTATTTAGCAGGACCCCAGCCCCCTCTCAGCTTTCCCTTTTACCACTGTTGTTACCTCAGTCAGTGTCTTGTAGCCCTTCTTTTTACTGAGAGACTACAGAAGTTATTTTTTCCTTCGTTTACTGTGGACATAATTAGGATACATCACACCATCCTCTCTAACCGCTACCTTCCCTCTCCCATTTTATGCACCCTCCCATCATGCAGTTTTATCCAACAGAATACAATGACTCGCCTGCAGGGGGCGTTGCAGGGTTTAGTCTATGGTATTTCTGGCCCTCCTGCTTCTCCATCATCACTTTTATTTTTAACATTCTGCTTTCTTCTTTATCTACTTTTAAAATTTCTTAAGGGCCCCTTTAAAAATATTTCTTTTTTTTTAATCCCATAAGTGTCTTTCTAGTCTGTCCCCCCCCCCCCCAATACCCTCTACAGGGGCAGCTAGGTGGCGTTGCAGTCAATAAAATGCCAGGGTTGGAGTCTGCAGGACCTGAGTTCAAATTCAGCTTCAGACACTTACTAGCTGTGTGAGCCTGGGCAAGTTGGCCTCAGTTTATTCATCTGGAAAATTAGCTGGAGAAGAAAATGACAAACCACTCCAGTATTTTTTTTGCCAAGAAAACCCCAAATGGGTGATGGAGAATCAGACACGACTGAAAAGGATAGGGTGCTTTCTTTCATTTTTGGTGTTTTCCTTGGTAGTGTGTTTATTTACCTTTCTCTTATTTCTATTGTTCACATCTGCCTGGTGGTGGTGGTGGTGGTGGTTGTTCGAGGCAGTGCTTCCAGCACTTCTCTTATACGGACTGTCCATTTTTTAAATTAATGATTAGGCTCAGACTTACAGGGTATGTCATTTGGGCTTGCAATTTGAACTCCTTTGCTTTTTGAAATTTATCCCATTCTCTTCTGTAGTTTCTAGCTGAAGTCACTAGGTGGTGCAGTGTAAAGAGAGCTGGACCTGGAGTTAGGAAAATGAGTTCAAACCCAGCCTTTAGACACTTACTATGTGACCCTGGGCAAGGCACTTGACTGTTACCTGCCTCAGTTTCCTCATTTGTAAAATGGAGATAATAAAGCATCTACTCAGGGTCATTGTAAGGATAAAATCAAATATTTGTAAAGTGCTTTGTAAAAACCTTAAAGTACTATATAAACACTAACTATAGCTAGCTCTTCCTTATTGTCATTGTTCAGTTATTTCTGACTCTCTGTGACCCCATTTGGGATTTCTTGGCCAAGATACTGAAGGGGTTTGCAATTTTTCTTCTCCAGCTTATTTTACAGATGAGGAAACTGAGGCAAACAGGGTGAAGTGACTTGCCCAGGGTCACACAGTTAATAAATGCCTGAGGCTGGATTTGAACTCAGGTCTTCCTCACTCTAGGCCTGGAGCTCTACCCACTGTGCCACTGGCAGTTGCCAAATAATTTTATCTTACTTGCTTTCTTTTCCTTTGTATTTGAATGTCTTTCTCCTCATCATTTGCAGTCTTGGAGTTTGAAGATTACAGAATTCTTCTGGAAGCAACATGTGGATTCTTTCCACTGGGCTTTGTTTTCTGTATTTAGATGTTCTGTACTATTTCCTTGTACCATTTCTTGTTGTTTGTCATCAGAATTGTGAAATTTAACCATTATGCTTCTAGGAGTTTGAAAAATGGTGGGGTTTTTGTTTGTTTGTTTGTAGGCAACCTGTATTCTTTCCATTGGTGCTTTGTTTTCTGTGTTCTGAAGTTCTAAGAAGTTTCCCTCTTATTATTTCTTGCATTATGAAGTTCAGGATTTTTTTTACTTGTAATGTTCTTCTGGGAGGTCTACAATTTTTAAGTTGTCTCCGTGCATCCTGTATTGCAGTTCAATCAATGTGCTTTGATTGTATAGACATCATGTATTCTTTAATATTAATTGCTTTTTGCTTCTCTTTCATATTGTCCTTTGATTCCGTATATTTGAATTCATAATCTGTTGTTCTCTTATTTCTTTGGAAAAACTTGCAACTATGGATCAAAGGTTTTTCTAATTTTACTCATTATTTCTCTCTGTAAGTCAGAAATACTGCCATTTCTTCTCACTCACAGCCTGATTTCCTCCTTCACCCCCTTCTGTTTACTCCTGGGATTAGACCTCCAAACTGTCTCAGCTTTTTCCCATGTTGGGGAATTCACTTTTCACTGATCACTGAGCCTCAGTCCCAGGTAAATTCTGGGAGGCTTTTGCTGGATGCCAGTCTCCTTTCCTTCAGGCCTGTTGAAACCACAGTTCCTTCCATTCTTTAGTTCCCTGGCTGGGCCGAGTCAGTATCTGCTGTTATTTGTAGGCTTGGGGGGCTATTCTGGACAGTTACTGCTGCCTTGTGATTCCCTAACCTAGTGGCAGAGCTGAGTCTCACCCTCTGCAGAAAGAGATCCACTCCGACTATACCTTTACCTCCTTCACATATGCTGGAAAGAGTTGAGGTCAGCTGCTTGTTGCAACAGAAGGCTGGGTAAGAGCAGGGGTGCCATGTGCCAACAGAGACTGAAGCAGCAGGGAAATTGCTGAGTGGTTCCCAAAGCACAAGCTCATGGGGAGGGTTCTACACCATGCTGGGTGATCATGTGAGTGCATTAGGGATTAGCATTCTTGGTTGTTAATTCATAAAGCTGTTAGAGGTATAATTGCTATACCTCGGGCACATAACTCCTCTTTTGGGGGTTTCTTGAAAGTTAGTGAGACCTGGAGAAAATGTCTAGTCCTCCATCTTGTTCCAGATTTGGGAAGAGAACATCTGGTTTTCACTTCTGAAGCCTCTACCTTTAATTAACAGCAGTAATGAAAACACCAGCTGTGCCCCTAAGGTTTCTGGTTTCTTGCCCTGGACTGACTTACAATACAGTATATTAAAGATTATCCAGGAATGAAGAGTGGGAGGGTGGGGGGTGGGGGGAGGAAAGGAGCTTTTTCCATAACTCAAAAATTTGTCATCAGTGATAGAAATAGAAATGATTTGTGGTGAAAGCCCAGACTATGTTGTTACTATGGAACCCTGGCCTAAAGAAAGATGACTATATTCTCTAGTATTGAGAAGGCTTTGATGAGCGTACATCCCCCCTTATCCTAAGGGTCAGTCAGTCTAGCCTTGATCCCAGCCAGACTGCAACTGGTCAATATTAGATTTAGAAAACAAATCGAGAAAAGTTAATTTACATAAAAATAATGTAAGTGGAGTCAAGTGTTTGAAAGTTCAAGAGAGAGGTGGTGATCTGGAAGCACTGACCCACAGTCAGGTCTGTGTTCCATCCAACCCAGGATTTTGTCAGAAAGTACTGTCAAGGGTGGGAGGGAATAATATTTGCCATTCAGACATTCCTAAGTGCCTCACCAGATCGAGCAATCACCTATGAATTTAACTAAAACCTTCTTTACCATTCAGACTTTTAAAAAATATCTGTACGCTTCCTACCCACTACATAAAGCTGTCATTTCTATTTGTTTGTCCAGCAGCCTCCAAGGCGAGCGTCCTGAGCCCTAGAAGGTTGAGATGTGTTGAATACGTACATGTGCAACCACTCCATGCCCTTCATATATAATCAAGCCAGCAGGTATTTCCATTAGGTAAATGTATTATGGTATAGATGCTGAAAGCTATATTGCAGCTGGTAGATTATCATTTGCATGGGAAGAAAGAGGATGCACAGATCAAAAGTGGAAATGAAAAATCTTTACTTCAATTTTCGAGTCTGATGGGAGAGGAAGATACAAAATACATTTTTGGTCTCAAGCAGGCAGCCCAATTAACAGCATCATAGCCACAGCAGTAGGCTCAAGGCCGAAACTTCCCTCTCTCTCATAAAGTAATCTCTGCTGAAAAGGCTTCAATTATGTGGGTGGGATCACACATGTGGCTGAAGATGATTTACTGCTGTTTGCACTACTCAACCAACTTTAAATCACCACATTGTCAGCCAACTAGGATCTCAGAATATACAGACTGATCAGGACCAGACATGATCCCAAAATTAAAAAAAATTCACAGAATATAAAGAGTTGTCTTAAGAGCTGCCCCCTCCTTGACAGAGGGACTGACTTGGGGTCTTATTCAGGAAGAGAGAGATATCCAACTAAAGGAATTGCTTCCTCTGACCCTGGACCGTTCTCTTCTCTAGAAAATAATGTTAGATTTGTAAAGTGCATGGCATGGTGCCTGGCACATAGTAGATGCTTAATAAACGTTTATTCCTTCCTTCCTCCCTCCCTCCCCCTTTCTTCCTTTTCCTTCCTTCCTTCCTTCCTTCCTTCCTTCCTTCCTTCCTTCCTTCCTTCCTTTCTCCCTTCCTTTTCTTTCCTTCCTCCCTGCACATGGACATTTCAAAAGGTATAGTCTCTCTGCTCCCATCAACAGAGTAGTTCTTGTGTCAGTAAACTCACATAGAAAAACAATGCAGACAAATAGGACTTCTGAATAAGTGGGATGATAAATGATGTAATGACACCAAGGTCCTTAAATGATCTCATAGCACTTTGTATTTCTCTTAGTCAAATTTCTATTATATTCAGCTTTATGTGATCTTATTATCCCTACAAGACCATAAGTTCCTTGAGGGCAGGAAGTATTTTTTTTATTCGCACACAGATGAGAAGAGTGTCTTCCGTGTAATAAGCACTCAGCAAACATTTATCGAATGACTAAATTGTATGTCTCTATTTACACAGATAAACTTCTAAGCAATATATAATCATCCCCAAGTTTAGCCATATCAAATCGATCGTTTCAGTCTGGTCTTCCCCCTGCTGCCCAGTGTAACTCTTTGTGCTCAGGGAATGGAAATTAGCTTCATATTAAAGTAATAAGTGCTTAGGGAGGAAAATCTGCTGGTGCAAAAACAAAAAACAAAAGGCAGGTGGGGTGTTAAAATGGGCTCTGAAGCTGAAATAGAAATCTGCTGCATTGAGTTAGTGACTTTTTCTATACTGTTAACACGGATAATCCAGAATTGGTCATCTTTGTGGTTAAGACAGTTCCTTACTAGGATTAGCATATTGAGGAGAGGGAAAAATAACATAGCATAGAAATCCTGATTGAAAAAGAAATCCTGAACTACAAATGGTTATATGCAGAGACCAAATTTGTATTTGCCACAAAATCCTCTGAGTATGAAACTTAGCTTCATTTTGCTGGAAGCCCCAAATGGAATTTTTTATAAAGAACAGGGGAAATCAAATAGATTATCTTTTGAAACTTCCCGATTAGCGATATTTCATAACACAGAACATCATATACCAATTTATATCAAGTTCTGACATGAATGTGAATCCTGAGAAGCAACTGTTTGTTGTAGTATGAATTCCAACTTATATCACTGCATTCCAGACCTATTTTCATATTAACGGAATCAGAATTTATCCAGTTATTCAGTTTCTTTATCCCTATGGCCTAATGAATACAAACAAAAACCCCGCATACTTTAAAAAAAAAAACAAACAAAATCAACAATATTTTTTGCATCCTATAAATGGGTTTCTTCTATTGATTCCTTTGAATCCAAACTATGGTGTTTTCCACGTCCAAATCACCAGCTAATAGCCCATTACAATTTGAAGGGAGATGTTTCAGGCAATATAGTAAAAAAAAATCTGATCTGATATCAGAAAATAAACAAGATAAGCAGGAAGTTATCTGGGACTTTCTAGAAATGTTCTGTGCACACCCAAATGGGCTTTACCTCTCAGAGAAATAGCCCCGTTGCTTAAGCAAACCTATTAAATCATTTTAAATGATTTCAATGACTGCTAATTCTCATTTTGATAGTGCTTTCAGATCTGCAAAGAGTTTTTCTAACAACAACCTGGTGAGTTAGACAGGGCAACTCCAATTAGCCCACTTTTCCCGATGAGGAATCAGAGGCTCAAAAAGGTCAATAATGACAGTAATAGCAGTTGATGTTTATATAGCACTTTAAGGTTTACAATGCACTTCACATACATTTGGTAATTTGGGCTTCAGAATTACCCAGTGAAATTGGCAAGGATAGTAACTTAGAAGTTCACATCACTGGCTCGTTTCAGAGGTGGGACTTGAACTTGAGTCCCCTGACTCCAAACCCAAAGTTGCAAGGGAGAAGTCCTAAGATCATTGATGGGTTGATGGCTCAGATTTAGCATTCCATAGGAAGAGATGTGAAAGCAAAATAAAAGTATCTACCTTTCAATGAAGTCAGACTGGGCAACTGTAAGGACAGCTTTGAATCAAATCTGGGTAAGAAGAAACCCTCTGGGACCTTTCAGCTTTTGTGCTGGGGTTTTTATCTTCTTCAGGGGCCTGAACACCTGCAGCAGTCATTCTGGTGAAGCCTACGGACCCTTCTCAGAATCATGCTTTTAGATTCCTAAAATACATAGGATTACAAAGGAAACGAATTATATGGAAATAGTTGTCAAATATGGGAAAAAAAAGTTCATGAAGCCCAAGTTAAGAATCTCTGTTTTATACCTATGAATGACAGTTGATATACCAAGGTCAAAGAGTCAAGGCAGAACAGAGTATTCTTGGCAAAAGTTGCTGCAGACCAACAGTTCTTGTTTCTGAAGTGCTTCCTGTGAGTGTGTGCCAGTGTACCAGGGGCCTCTGATGAATCTGCTGAAATTCCTTTTTATGTCCCCTCCTAGAGATGCCCAAATTTTTTTTGGAGAAATTTTGCCCAAATATCTGCTTCTGACATGTCTATCACCTCTGTGCCTTACCTGTAATCCAATCTGGAAACCTCCTGGCACATGTTGTCATGGAATTTCACCAGTAAGCAACCTCTGCATATTACGCAAGCATAAAACGGAAACTCTGGAGAATCAAGATGCCTGGAAGACCAAATTTCTATGCCCTAGGACAAAGGTCCAAGTTTGGGGAAAGTTCCCCTATCTGAGGTGTTATGTTACCAAATCCATTGTCTAGCTGTTCATTTTGGCTAACAGGCCCCGAACAGCAACAAAGAAGGGCCCCGTTGTGGTCCTCAGCAAGACATAGATGGCATTCCCCTCTTTAAGCAATATGCCATCTCATTTGACTACCTGAGTAATACCGGTACAGAAACAGAATGGAATGATCCCAACACAGAATTCCATTTCTAATGTTGATAAAGATTCAGTTCAACTCAGCAAACATTTATTAAGTGCCTACTATTTGCAAGGCAGAAAGGCAGAAAAGGGGACAGAGGGTACAAAGAATGACAATTTTAGAAGATCTGTAAATGCTGACCACATACTGCTGGAGAACTGAATCATGGGAATCTTGGTGTTCACACTATAAATGAAATCAGAAGATGAAAGCAAGTTGTAGGTAGAAGAAACACTGACTGACTGGTTTGTTCTGGAGAGACAAATATTGGAGGTTGCAGAATTGGTATTATTGTATGTGCAAAGGTGAAAATAACCATCCTTTCATGGGTCATGGGTCATCTTATACTACAAGGCTCATGATGAGCATTTGCAAAAGGCCCTTGAAACTTACCCAGCAATTTACCTTGCAGAAGATCAGAAGGAAGAGAAATTCTACCAAGAACTCAGTACAAATATCCAACTTAAGTCAACATATACTTGGTGACTTTAGTGCAAAGGTGGGCATAGTGAAGGATGGTAAAAAATAGGGTAGAAAATATGACCCAAGACTAAGACAAAAGAGGCCAAAGGACTGTAGACTCTGCAGATACTCACATCTCTGTGTCACGAAGATGTTCTTCAAGGCAGCTGGGAGTGGCTTGGGCATAGTGAGCACTGAACAATGTCACCAAAGATAAAGCTGGATCTTACTGAGACCAAGAAAGACTGGTTAGTGATGTGAGCTGTTGTTGCTGTTGAGTCATTTTTCAATTGTGTCTGATTTTTCTTGACCCCATTTGGGGTTTTCTTGGCAAAGATACTGGAGTGTTTTGCTACTTCCTCCTCCAGCTCCTTTTCCAGATGAGGAAACTGAGGCAAACAGTGTGAAATGACTTGCCCAGGGTCACACAGATAGTAAGTGTCTGAGGCCAGATTTGAACTGGGGAAGATGAGTCTTTCTGACTCCAGGCCCAGCACTCCATTCACTTTGTCACCTACCTGAGAGTCATTTCCAAATCACCTGCCCGAATAGTCAGACTGCCAAGCAAAGATCAAAATCAACAGTAAATTAGAAGAAAAACTAGAGGAAAAGGAATATTATGGTTTGTCTCACTTGTGGAGAGGGTCGACATATTTTATCAATCAAATGGAAATCATTAGAGATAAGACTAATGGGCTTGATTACAGAAAGATAAAAGGATTGCCCATAATAAGGGAGCAATATCTTCAAAATGCTGCCTTAAAAGCTGTCTTGCAACAAGGTGTCTCCCCTGCAAGTCCACACTGGACTCCAATGGGAAGGATGACTGTCTAGTGACCTACAATAGCAAAGGTGACATTAAAGAGGGAAATGAATGCTCACCAAAGGTGCCTGCCACCATCAGTTAATGTCCAGTTAATGATCCACAAAGAAGAGGGGATTCCCTATAGGTGAGTTCTTACACATGCTCTGGTTTGCCAATGAGATTGTGCTGATTTCAACAAGGCCTGGGACCTTGTAGAGCCTACTAAAGGAGCTCTAATATTGCTCAACAAAGTTCAGCCTAGGAATTCTCAAAGGGACCACCACAGTCCCGAAGGGTGCCTTGTTTCCAAACTCTGACATAAAATGGGATATACAGCCTTTAGAGCTGGCCTGTCAGTACATCTATCCTGGCGAGGCACTGGAGTTAGACAATAAATTGGACCCAGGACTGAATAGAAGGAAGAGAAAAGCCTGGATCGCATCTAAAAGACTATAAAATGCTTTAAAATACCCCAAGCTCATCAGTGAAACAAAGGGCCACTTTTCAATATACATATACTTATGCAATATAGATGCTAATCATGGAATATCATAGTCTCTGAAGAATTAAGGCTACAGGTCTCCCAAAGGCCACTGGAGAGCAGATGGTGGATATGGATCGGCTGAAACAAATGAGCTCTGATGAACTGTGCATAAGAACAACCCCAAGGAGAAGGCCGAAAAGCAGTAAGTAGCCCAGGGGAGGAGATGGGCCAGTCATGTAATGAGAGTCAAGAGCAAGCTCACATGCTGCACTGATACACAGGCAATGACAAGAGGTTTAAAGGAAGGGCTTCCACACGTTGGGTAGAAGCCAGGTGGAAAACTGATTGGACCACATGGTTAAGAGTCATACAGGATGAGAAGGCACAAATGTGCTGCAATCTGCACCCTTGCAGGGAATACTCATGCAGAAGAGATCATAGCTTCGTGGAAGGATCAAGTCAATCAAACAACAAGCTTTTATTAAGTGTCTATTGTGATTCACATACTGTGCTAGGTTCCGCCAACTGCAGTCAGTCATCAAATACGATTAAGCACTTACTGTGTGCCAGGCACTGGACTACGCACACTGTGCTGTGGATGCAAATGAAGGCAAAACCAGTCCCTGGCCTCAAGGAGCTGACTGTTAGATCAGTGGATGCGATATTTAGCTGTTTAGCTCACAAAGGGATCATCTCATTTATACATTCAAAGCTTCCAATGGGACTTTATTCTATAACTCCATCAACTGAGGTCATGGAGAGCCTCCTCCCTTAAGATTTATGAACACATACAAAAGAAACCCCATGTAGCCTTAGAAAGAAATGCTCCAGAAGTTGGAGGAACCATTTAAGGCTGGGATTCATAATCCATTTTGTGTCATGGACCCCCACCCCTTTGGCAGTCTGATAGAGACCTTCCCAAAATCATATTTTAAAATTCATAAAATAAAACACATAGCATTACAAAGGAAATCAATTATACTGAAATCTTTAAAACAAATTCACAACTCCCATGTTTAAGGGCCCCTGAGTTAAGTCCTCCTTCAGAAGAGGGGAAATAAGCTGCATCCTAAGGGAAAACAGGGATTCTCTGAGGCAGAGAGAAGTGAGGAGGGAGGACATTTCAGGCATGCCACTGCAAAGGCATGGAGAGAGGGGATGAAGTGTCATGGGAGGAACAACAACAAAAAAGGCTAGTATGGGTAGGCCACGGAGGGGAGTAAGTGTTGTTGTTGCTTAATCCTTTGTTTTTGAAGAGGACCAAAGACATCAAAAGGGTAAAGTCTTGACTTGGTCAAGAATTGGATTTAAGTGAGGCAGAGTTGCACAGAGTTTTCAGCCTTACTCTCTCTTCCAGAGGCATTAAAGTCCAGTGGCAAGACAAAAGTCAAGATGACTGGCCATGGCTTGGGATGCAGTGGGAGACCTTGGTATCTTCCATATCTAAGCATTCCACAGCACCTGCTTCAACTGCTTTCATGGATGCTATAACAAATTGTTCTCGTCTATCCATTCAACTTGGGAAGTCTCTACATGCTTGGGGTAGACACCTCCAACTCACTGATGGGTTTGAGGCTGGTTGATTGCCCTCAATCTGGTGTATAGCTATTCTGCTGAGGTTTTACCAGGGTGTTGCTGTTACACATTGTATAGCTTCTTGGAGCCACAGGTAAGAATCGGGTGAAAGTGGGCACCAAAGGTGAATGAGCAGCCCCGAAAAAAGGCTCAGCAAGCCCTTATACCAGAGGTGCTAGTCCTCATGAACACCCCATACACCCCAGGAGTAAGTGTAATAATCTAGAAAGGCTGGTTGTAAAGAGCTTTACTTGAAAAAATGGAGTTACTATCTGATCCTGGAGTTAATAGGGAGCCACTGGAGTCTATTGGATAAGTGAGTAACACAGTCAGACTTACACCATAGGAAAATCACTGGTGACTATATATAAAGGATGGACTGGAACAGAGGGAGGCTTGAGGCAGAGAGACCAGTTGGGAAGTTCTTGGCGATCGCAATCATCTGGGTGAGCGGTGTCGGGAGGCCTGAACTAGGGCAATGGCTATGTGAGTGGAGGAAAGGAAATGAATGGGAGACATGTTGTGGCCATACAAATGATGAGATGAGGTAGCTGACTGAATATGTGGGATGAACAAGAGTGAGGCATCATGGATGGCATGAGGTTGGGTGACTGGGAAGATAGTTAGCAAGTTACCTAGTTAGTAAATGTCTGAGGCAAGATTGGAACTCAGTTCTTCCCAACTTCAAGCCCACCATTCTATCCCACGAGCCATCTTTTGGAGGTAGCAAAGATTCAGACAGTGTCTTAAATAGATACAGGGAAGTCTGGAAGAGGGTACCAAGGATACAAAGACAAAATGTATATTCTACTGGAGAGACATAGTATGGACATGGGTAAGTAAATAGAAGATAGCTTTAGGTGAGAGAAAATATTAACAAATGGGGGAGGATATTGGGAAAGGTTTCTCAATCAATAAGCATTTCTTAAACTACCTACATGGGGATTCAAGACAAAGTGAAATAGTCCTGGTGCTCAAGGAGCTTACATTCTAATGAGGGAAGACAGAAAATAGACACATATAAAACATATATAAAGTCATTTTCAGAAGGAAGCATTAGCAGTGGGGAGGTGCAGGAAAGGCTTTGTGTAGGAGGTGGCATTTGGGCTGAGCCCTGGAGAAAATGAAGGATTCAGAGGGACAGAAGGGATGAAGGAAAGGGTATTCCAGGCATGGGAGAGATACTTAGAGTGGTAGTGGATTTGTGCTTTCTAGGGATTCTATGCAGTGAAGGTAAAAAGGGAGGACATTCTAGCTATGGGGACAGACTATACAAAGACTTAGAGTTGGAAGAAAATATGGTCATTCAATGAAATAGAGGATTTTCGAGCATTCTTGATGAAAAAACCAGAGCTGAACAGAAAATTTGATTTTCAAATACAAGAAGCAAGAGAAGCATGAAAAGGTAAACAGGAAAAAGAAATCATAAGAAACTTATCAAAGTTGAACTATTTACATTCCAACATGGAAAAACAATAACTAACTCATGAGACTTTTCTTGTTATGAGGATAGTTGAAAGGGATATATGTATGTATATGTATATATACATATATGTATACATAAGAGGGTATAGGTGTGTATAAATATATATATGAGTGTGGGCCTATGTATATTCATGTATACATAGACAGAGGGTACAGGTTGAATATGAAGGGATGATATCTAAAAATAAAATTAAGAGGTGAGAGAGGAATTTATTGGGAGAAGGAGAAATGGAGAGATAGATTATGGTAAATTATCTAATATAAAAGAGGCAAGAGAAAACTGTTAAAATGGAGGAGAAGAGCAGAAAGGTGAGAGGGAATGTGACAACCTTATTCTCATTGAATTTGGCTTAAGGAGGGAATAACATACACACTCAATTGGGTATCTTACCCTACAGGAAAATAGGGGGTAGGGGATAAGAGGAGGGATGATAGAAAGGAGGGCACATTGCGGGAGAGGGTAGTTAAAAGCAAACATTTTTCAAAAGGGAAAAGGTCAAAGGAGAAAATAGAATAAGTGGGGGGTGGGATAAGATGGAGGGAAATATAGTTAGTCTTTCACAATATAACTATTATAGAAATGATTTGGGTAACTATACATGTACAACCTATATTGAATTGCTTGTCTTCCCAGTGGGGGTGAGTGAGGAGGGAAGAAGGAAAAAATCTGGACCTCAAAGTTTTAAAAACAAATGTTTAAAAAATTTGTTTTTTACATGCAACAGGGAAATAAAATATATAGGCACTGGGGTACAGAAATCCATCTTACCCTACTAGGAAAGTTAGAGGGGTGATGGGGAAGGATATAAGAGAACAGATTGGGAGAAGAGGTATTCAGTAGGCTTGCTATTTGGGGGTGGGGGTAGGGGAAAGACAGGGAGAAAAACTGTAACTCAAAATCTTGTGGAAATGAATGTTGAAAACTAAAAATAAACAAATTTTTAAAAAGAGGTCTTTAAAAGACTTAGAGATGGGGAATGGAATGTCAAAATTGGCAAACAAATTTAGTTGGGGGATTGGAGTTCAGGATAGAAATTAAGGCTAGATATATAGACTCTGGAGTCATTTGCATAGAGATGATTATTGAACCCATTGGAAATGATGAATTCACCAAGGCAGAGAAGAGAAGAAGGCCCCATAGGAGAGTGCTGGGGGAAACCCATGCCAAAGGAGGATAGAGTATGGTGGAGGAATGTATGGTCAACATTGTCAAATACTGCAGATAGGTCAAGAAGGGTGAGGAATGAGGAAAGACCATTAGATTTAGCAGTTAAGCTATCACTGGCAACCCTGGAGAGAGTCACTTTGGTCAAATAGAGGGTTCTAAAGCCATATTGGCTGACCAAAATCACCACCAACCGGGATTCCAGAGGACTGATGAACTATGCTATCCAAAGGGCATTGATTCAGGGCACAGAGCGAGACCAAAACCTTTAGGCACAGCAATGTGGACATTTATTTTGCATGACTAAGTATATTTGTTCTGGTGAATGCTTGTTAATTAAAATATAAAATCAAATGATAAATAAAAAAGAAGTGAGTGGGAAATGAGGAAATGATGGCAATGAGATTACAAATAAAGGTGATGAGATTAGGTAACTATTTCAAGTTTGTCTGTAGAAGAGAGTAGAGTAGGGGTGGCTAGGTGGTGCAGTGAATAGAGCACTGGCTCTGGAGTCAGGAGGACCTGAGTTCAAATCCGGCCTCAGACACTTAACACCTAACTAGCCATGTGACCTTGGGCAAGTCACTTAACCCCAATTGCCCTTCAAAAAGCAGAGAGAGAGAGAGAGAGAGAGAGAGATACTATGAGAGAGGATGATAGCTTATTGGGATGGCAGGATCAAGTGAAAGGCCTTTCTAAGGCTAGGGAAGACCTGGGCATGTTTGGGGGCAGGAGAGAAGGAGCCAATATCTGGGGAGAGATTGGAGATGAGAGAAAGAGAGCAGGATCCAAGGGACAAACATCTGGAGGAGATGAGATGTCCTACTTTGCCGAACACTTTCCCAACTGTGGTAGCTGTTTATTATTATTATTAGCAACAATAATAACACTAATAATTGCTAACATTTCTATAGTGCTTTGCAATTTACAAAGCACCTTACATATTATCTCACTTGATCCTCCCAAAAACCCTGTGAGGTAGGTGTTGCTATTATCACCATCTCACAGATTATAAAACAAAAACTGAAAGAGCTCAACTGAACTGTCCAGTTAGTAAGTGTCTGAGGCAGGATTTGAATTCAGTTCTTCCTGACTCCAAGTCCACCATTCTATCCATTGAGCCATCTTCCATTTGAAGGTGACAAAGACAGACAGTCTTTGAGCTAGAACATCTGTTCATTGTCTCTAGCTGAATGGGCATTACCTCAGTCAAACTGAGACTGGGAAAGACCTTAGCTTAAAAAGGTCCCCCACTGCATCCAGGGCCATCTCCAGTCATCAGGATCTATATCTTGCCTCAGGGCCCAGATGTCTCAGGAGGAGAAAGTGAGGTTGGTGACTTTGCATAGCCCCACCTCACTTAAATCCAATTCATTTGCAAGTCATAACATCTCCTTCAGGATGTCATGGTCCTCTTTGAGAATGAAGGACAAACAACTTAGAAACACAGGTATGACCTGTAGCAATAGTACAGTCCCTGAAGGCTACTCTCCTATCTGAGAGCCCCCATCTCTGCCTCCATTCTCCTTAGCCTCTTCCTATTTTCTTTCACTCTTGACTGCAATCTGTCCAAGGTACTTAGGGAAAGCCAAGGGCATTACTTTGCTTCACTAGGAGGGTTGAGGGATAAGGGTGTTGCGGATCCTGTGCCTAGAGGAAGAATCTTTACAAGATACTCTCCTGAAAGCTACCTCTAGGAGATGAACCAAGATCATCCATATTTGAAGAACCACCTATTGGGAAAATTGGGGGTTGGCTTTGTTGGCAAAGGTGCTCTAATGGTGAATCTTTGAATAACGCAACATCTACTAGTCTTGTGGCTGCAGCTTTTAAACACAAGTGTATTTCATCAGCTAAATGAATTGGTGACTAAAGAGAATTTGAAGACCTCCCATCCCTGCTATGTGGGGTACAGGTATGTTAGCCCTAAAGTGGTTGGTTCACCAAGCCAGCCAGGGATGTTGGTTTTACGAAACCTTTCCAGATATATCAAGTGACAGGCTGGCCAAGTGTGGGCTGCTGGATCCATAGGCAGATTCAATGAAGGACCCTGTCATTTACACCAATGATCGGCTGCCTCTAGGCTGAGTGCCTGGCCATCTCATTGCCCTGTATGTCAAAGTGGAACTCTTCATGAGCCTGGCTAAGGTATCTCAAGATGCCCAGTCCTCACATGAAAGGGTGATGAGGCAAAGAATAATTATAACAGTGGCAACAGCAGCAATACCTCAAATTTGCTTTAGGCTTTACAAAGAAAATGAAGTAAATTTGCAGATGAGAAAGTCTTCTCTGTTAGGAAAACTTGAAAATAAACCAGAAACTTAGTTTCCCTAGAAAACAGGTGATCTCAAAATGCACTGATTTGATCTAGGGCAACTTTGCAAAAACTCACCCAGCACAACCAGGGAATCCCAAGCTCTGTGTTCTTGCAGCAGGCAGGTCTCTGATTCCTGGTTTCTTTGCTGTGCACCCCTAGAATCCTGCAGGAAGGAAAGGAAGGAGGAAGTCAAAGAGCATTTGAAAACATACAATCTGACTCCCTTTCATCAGTCCTGAGAAGTTCATGGTACCCTGCCTTTGACCAATTGCCAATCCCCGTTTCCAGGGTTCAGTATACCAGCTACAGCAGAAATAGTTAAGCAACTTTGAAATTTTTGCTTCCTGGAGAGTTGGCCTCTTCTAAGAACTGGCTCTTTGATTCTGCCTAGTTAAGTATAGAATTACAGAGCCAGTTCTTCACTGTATGAAATGACAACAAGGATGATAACTGACATTTATATTTTGTCATTCATTCAGTTTTCAGTCATGTCAGACTCTTTGTGACTCCATTTGGGGTTTTCTTGGCAGAGATACTGGAATGGTTTGCCATTTCCTTCTCCAACTCATTTTACAGTTGAGGAAACTGAGGCAAACAGGGTGAAGTGACTTGCCCAGGGTCATACAGCTAGTCAATGTCTGAGGTCAGATCTGAACATGTGACCATTATATAGTTCTTTACAGACATCATCACACAGAAGCTTCCCTAAATTCCTATGAGACTAATAGGATACTGGAGGCATTATTTACCTCTCACTGTACAGATAAAAAAAACAAAGGTCAGGGGGAGGCTAGGTGTCCCAGTGAGTAGAGCGCCGGCCCTGGAGTCAGAAGGACCTGAGTTTGGATCCGGCCTCAGACACTTAACACACACAAACAAAAACCTAGCTGTGTGACCTTGGGCAAGTTACTTAACCTCAATTGCCCTCCAAAAAGCAAAAAAAAAAAAAGGTCAGAGAAGTTTGGTGAGCTGCCCATGGCCACACATCAAGGAAATATAGAGGTAGGATTGGCCCATTTGAGCCAAGGTCTTCATGATGCTTACCAGCCCTTTAGTCCTTATGCCATAGCTCCTTTGGGGAGATTGCTGGGAAGAGGGGATGGATTAGATGGGGATTTGGGGGCTAGCTGCTTCTACACTCTAATAGGGCTTCCATGCTGGTCAGTGTGAAATTGAGCATAACCTCTTGCAAGGAATCTGTAAGTTAGGCTGCCCCAACAGGGAAGGGCAGGAAGTGATTCCCTAAAGTCACCTGAAAGATTTAGGGTCCAGAGCCCCTCTCTAAGTATAAATTTCTCTTCAGGTGAATAACGCTCAGCTCTCTCCCCCTGATCTGGGCAATCTCCCTTTCTTTTCATCTTCCCAGGATAACACCAAGCTTAAAGTCAGGGATATAACCCCACTCACCATAGAAACTTCGGGTGGGGTTTATATAATAATAAGCCAACTGTCTCCTTTATTTGTGTTGCTACCTGTCTGTACAGGGCACTGCTCTGGGCATGCTATGACAGCAATTAAGCCAGATTCCGTCCCTGGCCTCTAAAAGCAGAGCTTAGGTTATGTTTTGCTCCCAAACACTTTAAACCTCCATACATCTCTCATGAAAATGTCACAGAATTCATGTCTTCTTCTTTCGGAGCAACTTGCTAAAGTGCTTACAAGTGTGACCATTACCATATAATGACCACTCAGGAAATATGAACTCACTAAAAATAAAATGAAAATGGGCTGTTTTGCAAAAATGCTTCAAGAAATAATGGGGGAGTGGGGTGGTAAATAAAATGCCAGCAACACACAGATGCTTCCTGCGGACCATGATAATTACACCAAGTAGTCTGCCCAAAGTGGTTATTCAGATTTCTTGGAAGAGAAAGAAATGAATTTTAATAGTGATGCTCATATATTGTGTCTTAAATAAAAGCTGTCTCCAAATGTGATATGCAATATTCTCAAGTACTCAAATCAATTAAATTTGCAATGCACATGCTTAGAAAATATCACATTTCAAAAGCCTGAAATACTGCCATGAGATTTTCCAATATGATTCTATCTACTTTGTTTACCTGATAGACTAATGGTGAGGTAAGCTAATAATGAACTGAAGGCAGAGCAAATCTAGCTACTATACTCTTTAATTCAATGAATCCCCTTAAAAGGTTCACTCGAACATATTAGGCACTTTGGGGAATTGCTAGAGAAGAAGATAGAGTTTCCATGACACTAAATCCAAATCCTGGTCTAATGCCATGCCAGGTGTCTCCAATCATTACTATTAACATTGCTTCAATGAGGAGAGAACTTAGAAAATTATTCAAAAATTTAAGTCACTTGAATTACATATATATGTGTATATATATATATATCTATACATATGTTAAATTCTTTGTTATAAGAGGGTGATTCTCTGGGAGGAGAGGAACACTGTGGGAGGGGGGGCAGGAATCTAAGTGACAGAAATATAAAACCTATTAAGAACAAATACATATTATTCTGGTCTGTCTTTTGGAGTAATGGGCTAGAGGAAGGGGATAGGATGATTGAGAAAGTGAAACAAAACCAAAAAGACTTGGAAAACACAAAAGAGCCAAAGCCACAATGAGCCCATACAGGAGAGGATGACAAAGAAAATAGATTTTTTAAAAGAATTACTAAAAAAAGAGTGACCAGAGCCAGGCAGAATCAGTCAGAAAAGGCTTGTGAGGAGTGTGTTTTAAAGGTGTCAAAAGTGTATCCATGGCTGTCTCGGGGAACACGAAGAACAGTTGTGCCACTAACAGATGGGAAATGAGGATACGATGAGTTTCTGACAGGGAAGATAATGAATTTTGGTTTTGATGTGCTTAGTTTTAGTTGTCAATAGAACACTCCAGAATGGATGGCCCCTACTCAAGTGAGGAATATCCGAATGAAGAGATGGTAAGGGGTCAAGGCTGAACATGCAGACATGAGAGGCATCTGCATACAGGTGGTAACTGAATTCACAGAAGCCAATAGACTCCCCAAAGGAGTTACAATAGAAAAAGAAGATAAAAACCTGGGGGAGGGGGAGAAAGGGGGATAAACATTCAGTTAATAGATGTACAGAGCAAGTTATAGCCAGCAAAGCCCAAACTAAAGAAGTGATTAGAGAGATACAGGGAGAGCCAGGAGGAGAGGTCATCCTGAAGCCAAAGTTAGCAAGTAAGTACTTAAAAATATCAATGGAGAGGGTAGGTCAATGTGGTCAAAAGTCACAAAGATGGTAATTAGAATTATGGAGAGAACCTGTTAGCTTTGGTTAGTTTTAAGTCATCGATGGTCTTAGCAAGACAAATCTGAACAGCACTAGAAGCGGGGAGGAAATGAGTTGTGAAGAAATAATGAAAGAAAAGATGGACATTTCTTTTGGATAATTTCTGAGGGAGGATGACTGGGCCCTCCTTGGCCAGTCACCCCATAATATGGGCAACAAGAGTTCACCGCATTCCATCCAGAACACACGTCAACCTGCCCCATTCAATGGGACTATTTAATTTGATTTATTTCTAAATAAAATCTGAAGAGTTCCAGACATGTTTAAAGCATGCATTTCTTTGTCGGTGTTTCACTTTTGAAGAATGGATCTTACAAAGTCATTTTGGGAAGTTTCTATGACCCCCCCCCCAAACTACCTTTACCTGGAAAATTTCCAGCACAAGATAGAAAGCTGTCTGCCTAGAATGGCTTAACCCCCAAACAAGATGGCCTCTAGTCACTCCTTCCAAGCCTAGAGTCCTACAAAGAAACAAAATTTGCATAAAGGTGGTCCACTTATCCCAGTCCCTATTTAAGGCAAGAAAGATTTTCAAAGCCCAGTCTCCATAATGCAAGGCTTCTGTCTGGTGTTGTTCTTTATTCAACTGACAATCCAAGTCAAAAGAATGCCTAAATAGGCCCTGCTTAGTAAAGCAAAGGCAGCTGGGAGCAAATCAGACTGGCAGCTTAAAGAGCAAGAGGCCAGATAATTGCCAGCCTCCAGAACTGCCACCAAAAAGGTACCCACCCAGACCCTGAGTGGCAGGCTCCTTCCTGCCCCAAAGCTGGGCATTTTGCCATCACAGGGGCAATAGCAATGTCCCGGAGGACTGCCCATTTGAAATTTGGGGCTCAATGTTGACCTGAGAAATGTGATTTTGGGGTCATAATAAATTGCCTCCCTAAGATTTTCTTACTTAATAGGAAAGCCTTTCATTATCACTTAGTACCTTTTTTCCTAAGGAGTTTAAAGAATTTTGCAATTATTCTCCATAAGGAAGTTCACTGGGGGAAATTATTAATCCTTATTTTCTAGCTAAGGAAGTAAAGTGACCTGTCTACATACACAGTGACTGTAAAATGCCATTAGGGCCCAAACCCCTTTCTCTGGAATCCAGTCTTAAACCAGACTCTCCCTATATTAGACTACGGCTGCCTCAACCCAAGTACAAAACGAAAATTACCACAGGATTGCTTTGCTAAATCAAATCAAGCAAAGATTCAGGTCAGCTTTGAAAATGTACGTTAAGAGCATAGTGACAGAATAACATGCAGTCAAGACTGGCAAGTCCAAGGAATATGAAGAAATCAGGAAAAGCCGTTAAGAAATTATGAAAACAAAAAAAGCCAAACTAAAAGAACCCAGTACCCCCTCACCCCCCACCCCCGCCAAAGTATAACCATATAATTGAGCAAGAATGACTGGGTTGGAGATATGGAGGAAGTAATGGAAAAGGTAAACTGTTTTATGTGCCGAAATAAATTTATTTACGTGTAAATAGTTACTTCAAGAGACAACTAGTGAAAGGTAGTATCCCATTCTGGGACAGAGGTGCCTCAGAGTCAGCAAGAGTAGTTCCACTTCTTAATTTCTCAGGGCCTAAAGCAGCCTCTTAAGTCTAAAAGTAGCAGAGGAGTCCCTGAACTGCACTGATAGGAGGAAGTTCCCTTTGTGGAAGTTCCCTCTGCCAATAAAATCCCAATTTGGTCCCCTTATTCTCTCCCCTCTCCCAAGGTACCAAGAAATATGAATTACTTGTAGCAATGTGAAACAGTAAGTTTATAATAAATCACTAAAAATGGATTGATTTCTGACCCAAATACCAAGGTCACATAAGGAGACTTTTTTTTAAAAGGAATCATTTTAGCAAAGTTTTTTTTTTTTAAAGAATTAGTCATGGTGTGACAGAATGAAAAAGATGGGCCAAAGATGCTTTCTATTTCCTGAATGAAAGGGTACGGATCTCGTCACTTAAAATGTACTCCTTAATTACTGTTTATTCTGTTAATTCAGGACAGAGCCAGTGACAGAACTCTACTAATGACTCTGATCCTTCTGGATTAAAGGATATCCAAATCCCCTAGTTCACACCTAAGAACACCCGTCTGTCATAATCACCTTCAAATAACTTTTATGGTCCACATGGGTCACACTTCACATGAAAGGTTTCAACTTTGTTCTCTGAGAACGTGCAAGAAATCCAACCGCTGAGCATTTCCAGATTCCCTCCCCATGACATCTGAAGTCGTTGGCCAACTCCACTTCAGTGAAACACAATGGAGGGCAACGTCTTCGAGCTTGTCTCGATTGAAACTGTTGTGCCTCTCACTTGAATTCGACTTCATTTAAAAGCTCTGCATAGTTCATGTCCTAATGGAGTGACCTAGACTTCAAGATGAGGAGGAAATCAGGTCGTTCCTAGACCAAGTACAAAGCAAACAAACCTTATTAAGTGTGAGTGTGTATCAGGGCGGATTTTAGAAGTGGTGCTGATGGAGTGAGAGGAGAGACTCTGTGACCAGAAATCGACTAAGGATTATCTTGCCAGCCTTCTACTCATAAAGAGCAGCAGAGGTTAAATAGAAAACTGAAGATGCCACCTGGAGGTGGAGGTTCGAGCTGACTCAGCCTATTTGTCCGGCTCATTTCCTAAAGCAACACAGTCTGCTGCTATCTCTTGTTCTCTGCTATCGACTTCATTTTATTTCTTACCATTTGTAAAAGAGGCTGCTATCAGGTCTTTGTACAATAAATACAGGAGGGCAGATCATGTGGAGGTGCACGCAATTTGTGGGGAGCAAGGAAACTCTGGTTTCAAATCAAATGACTGGCAAAGTACAGAGCTAGGGGACTGAACACAGGGCAGGCAGGAAGGCAGATGACTCTGTGTGTGTGTGTGTGTGTGTGTGTGTGTGTGTGTGTGTGTGTGTTCAGGGGGGTTTGAGTACTACATCAATGCCCCATTCTCCTCCTCTTTCTCCTCCCCAAAAGGGGGGGGGGGTGTTCTGAGAAAATTCTGTATAGAACTGAAGCCAGAAGAATATTTAGTAAATTAATAAACTGCCCTTCAGCTTACACTTCAATTTCAAAGGTAAATGTTGGTTTAAGCAACACTTTCTACCATGATCATAGATGTTCTATATGAATATGTCAGCTGCTCCTGGCTCCTCCCTATGAAATACATGACTTGGGCAATCCAGACACCAGGTAAACTTATTAGTGACCACTAATGACTGCTAATCAAAGCACAGCCTATTCATTAGACAAATGGTATAATTGGCTGAAATGTAAATAGCAAAAAAATCCCATGAATCAATTTGCTCATTGTTCTTTTCCTGGTGGGACATGAGCTATCTTTGAGTCAGAATCATACTATAGAAGCCCATCTCAAATTACCAAGTACAATATTAATAATAAGCATCATTGAGGAAACTCAATACTTATGAGAGGATTGGAAAGGGCTGATAGACTCAGAAAAATTAAGCTTCTGGCTGAAGAAAAGGAAAAAATTGCAAAGTGTCAAAACAAGCATTTCTACACCATCAACTTTTGATCAATGTGTCCAAGGTAAAAGGCTCTGATCACTAAACTTATTTGTTACTGACATAGCCCCTGAGAAACAGAGCTAGCTACCTTTCTCCACCCCTGTGAGATTATTAAATTACTATTATTTGCATGCCTACAATTTCTAAAAGACTTTAAGGCACCCTCCACACATCTACCCATAGGTCCTTGAAATACAGTGCTTAGAGAAGTGGCTAGGTGGCGCAGTGAATAGAGCACCGGTCCTGGAGTCAGAAGGACCTGGGTTAGGATCCGGCCTCAGACACTTAACACACACACACACACACACACACACACACACACTAGCCGTGTGACCTTGGGCAAGTCACTTAACCCCAATTGCCCTCCATAAAGCAAAAAAAAAAAAAAATACAGTGCTTAGGGTGGCTGGACTTAGATTTGGGAAGATCTGGGTTCAAGGGCATTAGCCTCCCAAGTGTCCCTTTGACAACTCAAAGACTATAAACTTAAAAGATATAGAGTTGCAGATATGGATTAGTAGAGAGAGTTTCTCTACCAAGAGTTCCTCACACCAATAAAACAGCTACTCAAATACAGTACCTATTTGTTTCTAGGAAAACTCCAAAATACTTCTCTTTGCTTTCCAAGCAAGAGGAAATTTTGAATCTCTAAGAAATCATGCCTTTTGATACATCTTCAGTACTATGGACATGATTCTAGGATCCCAAATTTGGAGCTGCAAGGGACTTTCGAAGCTGGCTAGCCCAACTTCTTCATTTTACAGATAAGGAAACTGAGGCCTGGAGAAGCAAAGGAATATGCCCAAGGTTTCACAGCGGGGGCAGCAGGGTCAGGATTCCAACCCAGATCCTCTAACTTCAAACCCAGTATGTTTTTCAATGTACCCACATTGGGCATGAGGGTCCTGCTGGCAGAGAATTTGAACTCTTTTGAGGATGGGAATCTTGCTGTTACCCGAGCCTCCTACATCCAATGGACTAAAAGTCCCATGAGTGGGAAAAGACTAAAGGAGGGCAATTCTCACCAGTAAGACTATATGAATGAAGGTGTTCATCCTTCTATGGAGCTTATGTGACCCAAAGATAGGGCTATGCAACTCCACTAACTTGCCACATTCAAATTTTCCCAAAGAATGTTTAGAGATGTAGATTCTTGTAAAAGGTGACTAGGAACACACTGATTTAACAGTCAAATAAACAGTTCTAGAATATCCAATATCATGCCCATCCTATGGAAATGATCTCAGATCTCAAAGCTGGAAACAAAATCATCACATTTCAAACTGGAAGCAACCTGAAAGGTTCTCTGACCCAGCTCTTTCCTTTTAAGGGAAACTGATCTGCCCCAAGTCACACAGCTAGTTAGCACCCCACATCCCATGTTCCTTCCACTCTGAGACCATATTCCCCTAAATATTGAGATACTGCATAATCCAATTCCACACATATTTAGTTAAATACCTATGCTGGTCTGAACACTTTACTTCAATTATGGAAAGGACAAGTATTACCACTGTTAATGAGTTAAATGAGTTTACTGTTAATGAGTTAAAAGCTATGCATTTTGCCTATTCATCTTGTTGGCCAAACAAAAAGCACCTAGATCTACTATGTTCATTGCTTACCATTTTTATAAAGAGAGAGAGGGGGGAGAGAGAGGGAGACAGAGATAGAGACAGAGACAGAGAGACAGAGACAAAGAGAGAGACAGAGAGGGGGGAGAGGGAGAGAGAGAGAGAGAAAGAGAGAGGGGGAGAGAGAGAGGGAGACAGACAGAGAAAGAGATAGGGGGAGAGAGGGGGGAGAGAGGGAGACAGAGACAGAGACAGACAGAGACAGAGACAAAGAGAGAGACAGAGAAAGAGACAGAGGAGGGAGAGAGGGGGGGAGAAAGAGAGGGAGACAGAGACAGAGAGACAAAGAGAGAGACAGAGGGGGGAGAGGGAGAGAGAGAGAGAGAAAGACAGAGGGGGAGAGAGAGATGGAGACAGAGACAAAGAGAGAGACAGAGAAAGAGACAGGGGGAGGGGGGGAGGGGGAGACAGAGAAAGAGACAGAGAGACAGAGACAGAGAAAGAGACAGAGGGGGGAGAGGGAAAGAGAGAGGGGGGGGAGAGGGAGACAGAGACAGAGAGACGGGGGGGGGGGAGAGAGGGAGACAGAGACAGAGACAAAGAGGGAGGGGGGGAGAGAGGGAGAGAGAGAGAGAGAGAGAGAGAGAGAGAGAGAGAGAGAGAGAGAGAGAGACCCCCAAAAGTCTTAGTACAGTTTTAAGCATTAATAGCTTAAAATTACACCAAGATTTTTGGAATAGCAAGCGTGTGTGTGTGTGTGTGTGTGTGTGTGCACGCGCGCGATATCTATTCAGGAAGATGGCCTTAGGTAGAGGTTAGACCCATTGGCCTCTGATATTCTTTCAAATCCCGTGATTCTGTGAGGGTGTGACCAGCAGAACAGCTGGGCTCATGGTCTAGCACCTTTTTTCCCTCTTGGGTAGTTTGAAAATGACCAACTTTCCTTATGAGGTGCAATAAAGAAGCAATACCTGCCCTCAGCTTCACTTGCCATATTTCAGAGCAGAACATTACTTACCTATGGCTTAATAATACGTGATACACAAACTCAGCCACAGGATCCCTGGGCACAGCAATAAAGGGTGTGGTGAACTATATTTTATTGGACTACATTAATTGTCATTTTCTCTCCCTTGCTGCTAACTGCTTGAGCTGTTGAATCCAGAGGACAACCTTTTTACCTTTAAGCTCTTTGCTTCCAGCTGTGAAAAATTTACAAGTGAAGTTGGTAATTTCACGTTTAACATGTATAGAGAAGAAAATTCTGTGAAAGGACAGCACGACAATACCAGCTTTCACTGGTTTGCTCACAACAGGCGAACCACATTTAAACCACATGCTACCTCTTAATCACAGCATCACCCTAGTGTATCTTCTTTGCACAGCCCAGAAGTGGATCCACTCTCATTTTGGAAAGTACTAAACACAACACCTACCAACTGATGGCATTTAAGTAGCATCTTGTCATGAGCCTGTTGGAGTGCCCCGTTCGCAAAAGTAGCATGTGTTTTTTATGGGACTTTCACCTCCAGAACTCTAGAGAAAGCTGCCGCTGCTGCAAAGCAGGGGCTCCTTGTATATAGAATACATTTACATAAAAGCATTTTGGAAGCTGTAAAGTGCTATGTAAATGGGAGTTAGCATTATTAATACAACCCAACTCCATGAGGGGAGTCATTTAATAGCAATTCATTAAACTCCATTGGCTATGCAAACAGATCATCTGACCTCGTTAAATCCAAAAAGTTCTATTTCTTAAGCCCACAGACAAATCAAGCTGCCTCCAAGCCCAGAATATCTTCCACTCCTTATGTTGGCTGAGAAAGGCTGAATCTTAATGCTTCTGATTTTGATTATTCTCTGACTTCCTTCCCCCCTCCCCCAACACACATTTACTTTGTATTTTTCAAATAAAAGGATTCTCAGAAACCACAACTTTAAAAACGTAAAACCATTTTAACATCAATTCCATCTCCCCATATACTAGAGGGCTTCTCCCAAATTGGCTTACTCTTAAAGACCCCAGCATATATGCTGGGTTTGCATTATGAAGTTTGACCAGAGTAGATGTTCTTAGGCAGTCATGAACTAGTCACATGCCCTCCAGTTCGATGTAAACTCAAATATTATCCCAATGTTAGCAACTCGTCATCTCAATGACTTCTCCAAAATCACCAGGGGAGTCTTTAAAAGTCATTGCCATTATATAGCTCCCAGAGGCCTGATGTTTGGGGGTTCACGGGAGTTGGCCAAATGTTGAATACATCATCTGGATGGCTTTCCTGACGTTTCACCCCTACCCATCACACCAGTCCCAAACCTGTGCTAGCTAATCCCATCCAACTCTGCCAATATCTTGGCCCCATACTTCAATATGGTCACTCGAAAACTTACAAAAAGGTACACTCTGCTTTTGACAGCGCCTTCTGCTTACACCTTCAGCTTCCTCTCCTTTCTCAGAGGATTCAAGCTAAACAGATGACTATATCATAGCAGTGTCTTGGCTTGTCAAATTTCCTGGAGAGATTCAAGCCGAAGCATTGATTGGGCTCCCATGTTTCTTCTTTTTCTGCTGCTGCTGCTGTGGTTACTTAACTAAACATGCCAGTCAGGGCTCTTGAGATGGATGCCTGCTCCCTTCCAACTTTTAAGCCACCCTTGGGGAGCTGCTACCAGACTAAGAACTGGGAAATGACTTGAGCTTGCCCAACAAGCCCTAGCTGAACCGGGTCCTTAGAAGAAGGTGCAGTTTCTTAGCAAAGCCCACACAATGGGCTTGAGTGGTCACAGAGGCACACTCAAGCTGCGTTTCAAAGAGCCTTTCATTACAAGAGGAAAGCTAGCCAACAGCATCCCAGCAGATCCCCAAGAGCCCTTTCTCTTTGAGACATTCTGGGGCTCTGGTCCCGTGGCAGGCAGAACCGTGGTGAAACCCCCGAGCCTTCACCCCTTCCCCACCCGGCAGCCCCCAGCCCCAAGACGGGTTCCTTTCAGTGCGTGATTGCCCAACGTGAGCGGGGCTACTCACCCAGCGCGCTGCGGGCGGGCGGGCACCGGTAGCTCTTAGTCTCGTGCCAGGCTCCTGCCAGGGAGGGAGGGAGGGATTCTGAGACTCCAGGCAGGGCTCCCCGTGTCTTAAGGGAACATGGCAAGAGGGAAAGGAGGGTAACTGGTCCCCACCTCTCAACCCAGTCCCCCTGTCCTGTCCTGCCTGCCCCACTGTCACAAAGCCCCGGCACCCCGGGGCCAGGACGAGAGGGAGCTCCTTTTTAAGAAAAATACTTAGAGAAAGAAAGGGAGAAAGAGAGGGGGGGAAGGCAAGAAATGGGCTCCCCGCTGCCCAAGTGTTTTTACTTATGAAACTCCACATTTGCGACGTAATCTGCCCGGACCGGTTGTGTAACTAACTCCCGCCCATCCTCCCTCCCTCTCTCCCTCCCTCTCTCTCCCCGCTGCGCGCTCTCCGGCCCTCCTGCGCGTGTGCCCTCCCCCTCCACCCCCAAGCCCGCGGGGAGCCCGCGCCGGCAGCACCCCAGGGGGGCGGGGAGGCTGCGGGAGCACGAGGCTACCGGCAGCCTCGGAGGCCGCCCGGGGCGCTGCGGCTGCTGGGGCCTGGTGATGGTGGCGGGAGGCTGTAGCTCCCCGGGACTTGGGAGGGGGTGGAGTGGAGTGGGGGTTGGGGTAGACGGGGACTCCTTAGCCCTAAGGCTGCACCCGTCAGTGCGCTGGGAACCCGAGGAGATGGACCCAGGCATCAGGCTTTACCCTACTAGGACGGGAGGGTCGGGACAGAGACGCCAGTCCAGAGTTGGACGGCCCTTAGCCAACCTCCCCCCACCCCCCACCCCGGAGGATAGTGGGGAAAGTGAGACCCTCAGTAGTAAAGAAAGTCAAACAGTCACTCCAGTTCTGCACCTGGCGCCCGCGCGGACCGACAGGCGGCTCTGGCTCAGCTACCCAGAGCGGGCTGCCGCGGCAGGTCAGGGCTGCCGTCAAGGCGGCCGCGGGTCGCTGCCATTGAGCCTGGCCTCTAGCCGAGCGGCCAGCCGACAAACATTGAAACCCGAGTATCGCTGAGGAAGTGGGACTGGACTCTAAACACCCCACTTCTTGTTAATTACACGCGCAAGGCAGCAGCCAGGAGGCAGCCCCTTCCAAACCTTACTATGCATGTTTGCAAGAGTTGGGCGCTGACCATAGTTCTTAGGTGGGCAGGTGGCAGCCCGAGGTCGTAGCCTGACCTCCCTGCCGCCCCCTCCAACAACCTCACCTGTGTCACCAGGGCAGGGTGAAGGGCAGACAGGTGCATCAGGTGCCCCCAAGGCTGGCCACCTGACATAGGCTGGGCCACCTGGTCCTCCATGCCAAGTACTGTCCTGCTCACTGCCTAGACAAGACTTTTGCACACATTTCCATCTTCAAAACAAGCTCATCTTGGAGGCGATTAGTCATATAATACCATGAGTCATTGATTTAACATTTTCTATTTCCTTCCTTTTTGCTTCCCTCCCCCCCCCCCCCCCCGCTTCTTCTACAGGGATATCAGATTTCTTTTTCACCCACTTCTTTCCATTTTCAACAATGACTGTATTTAACCTTGCTCTCCATTTTACTTCATTTTCTTTCACTCTTAAATATTAATCAGAGAGGGCACTGCAGGGTCATAGACATGTAAGCTGTGCCAACAACAGGTCTGCTCAACTTTGAGGAATTGTGGGTAGGCCACACACTGACATCCTTATCTGCTTTTCATGCTTGATTACCATGAATTGTTTATTTTCATTGCTGTTACTGGAAGTGCAAGTCTGAAAGGTGTTGGCAAAGGTGTCATTTTCTAGGGAAATTAGATATATAACCTGTAGATTGGTCTATAGTCCTTACTTAGAGAGTCTAAAATATGCATTGGGGTGGAGCCATAGAGATTCTTGGTATGCTCTGGGAACTGTTCCTTCATTAGAAATTATATTTATAGATTAAATACCCAGTGAAGACCCTCTTTAGGTTTCAGAGTGTGAACTGAGTATCCCAATAGTAAGTTATTCTTAGGAAGAGGTAATGATCCCCACAACTGGAAATGGATATAACCAACAGACATCACAGAATCTCAGAAGGCATCACAAAGTCAACATGTCCAAAATAGAGGTCATTATCTTTCTCCCCAAACTTACTCCTCTTTTGAACTTTGCTATTTCTGTCAAGCATCCTTCTAGTTATACAGGTTCAAAACCTTGGTGTATCATCACCTCCCCACTCTCCCTAACTTCATATATATAATAATCATTTTCCAAATCATTTCAGTCTCTCCTCTAGGACATTTCTCCTACCTGTCTTCCTCTTCTCTCTCCTCACACAGCCACTCCTTTAGTCCAGGACTTTATCACCTTGGACCTGGAATATTGTGAAAATCATCTAATTGGTTTCTCTGCATCTCTCCCCACTCTAGGTCATTGACACAGCTACCAGAGTGATTTTCCATAACTGTAGTGACCATGTCACTCCCCTACTCATTAACACCAGTGGCTCCCTGTTGCCTCTAGGATCAAATAAAAACCCCTCTAGTTGACATTTTTGGCCAGCCTGGTGGCACAGCAGAGAGAATGCCAGGTCTGGAACCAGGAAGACTCATCTTCTTGAATTCAAATCTGACCCCAGACACTTACTAAGGGTGTGACCCTGGGCAAGCCACTTCATTCCCTTTGCCTCAGTTTCCTCATCTGTAAAATGAGCTGGAGAAGGAAATGGCAAGCCACTCCAGTATCTCTGCCAAGAAAACCCCAAATGGAGTCATATATGGAGTCATCCAAATGGAATAGGATTATGTCTGAAATGACCAAATCAAACAAAGGAAGCCAGGGAGGTCAGTAGGTAGAGAATTTGGCATGTCGAGATCTTCCTAATCTGGGTCTATTTTACCTTTCCAGTCTAATCATATCTTACTCTCTTTCTTGTACTATCTAGTTCAGCCAAACTGGCTTTCTTGCTCTTTCTCACACAGCACAGTCCATCTCCCATCTCCATGTCTTCACACAGGCCGTTCCCCATGCCTGGGATACTCTCCCCCCTCACTTTCACCTCTTCCACTCCTTTGTTTCAAAAGTCATCTTGTGACAAACTGCAGTGAAGGAACCTTTCCTGTACATGCCTCTCCCCTCAAAATTACCTTGTACTCATTTTCTATATATTCTTATATCTAAAAGTTGTCTCTCTTTCTAAACACCTAAGTTCCTTAAAGGCAGGGCTTGTGTCATTTTTGTCTCTGTATCTTGAGAGCCTGGCACATAACAGGTGCTTAACAAATGCTTATTGTTTGACTGATTGATAAATGGATCTCAGAGGCCATCTGCTCCAACCTGTGACTGAACAAGAATCCATCCTGTCTAGCTCATACTGGACCAAGGGTTGTCTAGCTATTGCCTGAAGACCTCCATTCAGGGTGGGAAAGTCATCACTTCCCCAAGCAGTTTGTCCCACTTTTGGATGGCTCGAATTGCTAGGGAGTTTTTCCTCACATCCAGTCTCCATTTTCCTCTTTGCAACTTGCACCCATTCCTTTTAACTCTGCTCTGCCCTCTCCCCTTTCCTTTCTTAGTATTTAACTGAGCTTTAGGGTCCCTTTCAGGCACAGCTTTCCATGGCTGGTGTTTAAGGATTCTTATCATGAGTTAAATGGTGAATCATCAGCTATGATACTAGGGAAATTTTCATTAAATTAGGAAGGAAAGAGTGCATCCACGCCCACTCAGAGAGCACAGAGCTGGCTGATAACTCAGTTTTAATTGTGAATGCCCACACTCCTAAGAGAGCAGCAGGGAAGCAGTTTTCTTCCTAAAGTGTGGCATTTGAATTATTAGACTAAAGATATAATCATCTTGGGTGGTAAATATGATTAGTGTGACCAAATGAAGAGATCCTCTTTGGGAAGATCAATAGGCTAAAGAAAGACCATTGGGTTTTTTGTTAGTTTTTATTTTTAAATTTATTGATTATTTTTAACATTCTTTTCTTTTTAAATTTTGAGTTCCTAATTCTCTCCTCACCCCCTCCTACACCCACTGAGAAGGCAAACAATATGATATCGATTATACATGCAAAATCATGTATAATATATTTCCATATTAGCCATATTTCAAAAAAATGCAAGAAAAATAAAGTGAGAAAATTGTACTTCAACTTGTGTCAAAGGTCATCAGTTCTCTCCCTGGAGGTGGATGGCATTTTTTTCATCCTGAGTCCTTTGGAATTGTCTTAGATCATTGTATTGATCAGAGTAGCCAAGTCTTTCACAGTTGATCATCATTACAACATTGCTGTTACATGCACAATGATCTCTCTGTTCTTCTCACACCACTTTGCATCAGTTCATATAGGTCTTGCCATGTTTTCTGAAACCATCGTACTCTGATTTCTCATAGCACAGTAGTCTTCCATCAAAATCATATGCCACAACTTGTTCTGCCATATATATAAAGACTATAGAGAAAGCTGAGTACTGAAGAACTGACTTTTTCAAATTGTAGTGCTGGACAAGACTTTTGAAGAGTTCCTTGTATAGCCAGGAGATCAAATCAGTCAATACATACAGAAATTAATTCAGATTATTCTTTGGAAGGACAAATACTGAAGCTGAAGCTTAAATGCTTTGTCCACATAATGAAAGAGATTCTAATGTTGGGAAAGATTGAAGGAGAAAGGGATGGCAGAAGATGAGATGGAAGAAACAAACAAGAGCTTGAGCAGACTTTAGGAGATAGTAGAAAATAGAGGGGCCTGACATGGTATGGGGTCAAGAAGAGTCAGACATGACTGAATGACTGAACAACAATATTTTCTTTTGTTTCTTCTTCTTTCTCTCTTTTTATCCTGTCCCTTACTCAAAAATCTATTTTGTTTCTTCCCACTGCCTCTGTTAATCTGTCCTCCCTTTTATTGTCTTCCCCTTTCTTTTATCCCATTTCCCTCCTATTTTCCTATTGGACAAGATGCATTTCTATATATAAATGAGTGTGTATGTGTGTTTTCCTTCCCTCTTTGAACCAATTCTGATAAGAGTGAGATTCAAGCATTTGAATTTCCCCTCATTATAAAAGCTCTTTCTTGTGTGCCCCTTTTATGTGAGAAAATTTTCTCCACTCTATCTCTCCCTTTCCCCTTCTCCCAGTGTATCCCTCTTTCTCACCCCTTAACTTTGTTTGAGATCATTCCAACATATTTGACTTATACCCATGACCCTTATCTATGTAAACTTCTTTTAACTGCCCTAATAATGATAAAATTCATAGGAGTTATATCTATCTTCTTTCCATATAGGAATGTAAATTGTTTAACTTCCATTAGACTCTTCTAGGAATTCTTGTTGGCCTTCAGTCCAATTAGCATTTTCCTTTAAAGCTTTGTTTGTAGCTGTTTTCACACTGTTGTTGTCTTCTGAATTTGTGTCTTGGTCTTTCCTGCTACCATAGCAGCTTTTTATGGTCAAATTCTTTGTTTTTGTTGTTTGCTGATTTTTACATTCTATTTCTTAACTTTGAACTTTAAGTTAAAGTTGGGCTTTGCTTGTTTGGGGATGGGGAGACACTATCTAAGCTTCAGGATTTTTCATACTGCCAGCCTTTATCTTCCAATAAATCCTTCATTGGGAATCTATCCAATGAGCTGGAATTCTTGTTTTAATACTGTAGGGCTACCAGTGCAACACTTAAGCCATCTTTATTTCTTGGCTAGGCATGTTAATTCATGAAGATGTGAGGCTCTCTGGCTGTCTGGTAGAAAATGCCAGACTTAGGAAATTTGTCTGTTGAAAAAAAACCCCTCCAATATTTTCATTTCCTAATGTTTACACATGGGAAAAAATAGTTAATTTGCCTCCTATTATTTATCTGCTGTAATTATATATACATATATATATGTATGTATATATATATATATATATATATATATATATATATGAGAGAGAGAGAAGAGATGTAAATATATCTGCTATATTTTGATATTATGACAACTCACATTTGTAGAGGTGCTTTTTACCTTTATTAGACATGGTCTCATCTAGTATCTAATTTGATCCCCACAAAAGCCTCAGGGCTTAAGCCAAGGATATCATTCCCATTTTACCAAATAGGGAAATTGGGGCACACAGAGATTAAGAGTCTTACCAAAGCCTACAAAAAGTCCAAGATAAGGATGGAACCAGAGCTTATGTCGCTCAGTCTTCTTTATTTTCACTAAACTATATTGCAAAGAAAAAGGCTATAAAGTAAAGGGAGGGGAAGGGAAGAAAAGTTTATTAAGTGCTGACTATGTACGGGGCACTGTGCTAAGTGCTTTACAAATATCATCTCATTTGATCCTCACAGCAACCATGGGAGTTAGATGCAATTATTGTCCCCATTTTATGAATGAGGAAACTGAGATGGAGGTTAAGTGACTTGTCCAGGGTCAAACCCTAGGCAAGTAAGTGTCTGAGACTGGATTTGAATGCAAGTCTTCCTCACACCTAGCCCCACGCTCTATCCACTGCAACATCTATCTTCCCTCCCTTTTTCTCAGATTTCAACTTGTAGCCAAGGAATAGTCAGCTTTCAATTCATCCAAGCTACCTCTTAAGACTTTAGCTTTCATTAAGTTTTCTAAAGTTTCTCCTGATGACCACAGAACCTTAGGGCAAAAAGAACCTAAAAGGGGTTTTATACTTCTTTGGCATGGATGTGACTGTAGTCAAGACAGGATAATGAGGGACAAGCCAAGGAGCTATTAGAATTAATGGAAAACGACTTTCAAGAGAATGGGTCTCAAAGCATCATCAGATTTTGAACTGAAAGGGACGTCATCTGGTGAAGCCCTTTATTTTACATGAAGGAGAATGTAACCAAGACAAGGAAAAGGCCGTGCCCAAGGTCCCCCAGGCAGTAAGAAGCAGAGCCAGTTAACTAATTCCAAATCCCACATTCTTGCCACTGGATCACATTGCTTCCCTTTCCTGAATTCACAAAAGATGAGGTTCCAAAGCTTTCAATCATTCACTCCAATGTTTAATAATTCTAGCCAAGGTATAGTTCTCACACAACACATTGCTTTCTATATTTAGTCAACTTTATTTACATATAATTTTTAATTTTTATTCTTTTTTATTTTAAATTTATTTAATTTTGATTTACGACATTCAGTTCCAGAAGCTTTTGAGTTTTAAATTTTCTCTTCCTCCCTCCTCTCCCCACTCCCCTAGACAGTGTACAATCTGATATAGGCTCTACATATACATTTATATTAAATATATGTTCACATTAGTCATGTTGTAAAGAAGAATTGTAACCAATGGAAAGAGCCACAAGAAAGAAGATACAAAACAAAACAGAAAAGAGAGAGAGCAAGTAGTTTGCTTCAATCTGCATTCAGACTCCATAATTCTTTCTCTGGCTATGGATATCCCTTTCCATCATGAGTCTTTTTTTTTTTTTTGCTTTTTTGGGAGGCAATTGGGGTTAAGTGACTTGCCCAAGGTCACACGGCTAGTTTTTGTGTTAAGTGTCTGAGGCTGGATTTGAACTCAGGACCTCCTGACTCCAGGGCTGGTGCTCTATCCACTGCACTACATACCACCCTCCCCCATCATGAGTCTTTTGGAGTTGTCTTAGAACCTTGCATTGCTGAGAAGAGCCAAGTCTATCAAAGTTAGTCATCTCACAACGTGGCTGTAACTGTTGTACTTGGTCAATTTTGTGACAAGTTACAAAGGCCATCAGCAAGTTGAAAGATCATAAAGCCAGTTTGAATTCTGAGAAAGCACTCAAGTACTGGGCCACGGAAATGTTATTTCACATTCAATAAAATTAACAACCATCCACAATATTAATGAGGACTCCTTCCCCTATATCAAAAGTATTTAGCTGATAATGGGAAGGTATTACAGCTGTCAATCTCCAGTCTCACAGGAATTCAGCTTCCAAAGCATGTCTTTCCCTGTGATAGGGCACCTTCACACTCCTTACTATGTGCCCCGCAAGTTGAGCTACATCCATGCCAAACTCAGATCTAAAACCCAGATCCAAGTACCAGTTGGAAACTTCTTTGGAACCCTACAAGGAACAAACAAGTCACCAAATCCCTTCAGTCAGAACACAGTAATTTGTTTTTTTAACAGTTGTAACTCTGTGGTGTTGGTTTTCAATGGACCACACTGAGTGGTAAATATTGTAACCTTCAAGCACTTTCAACAGGCTCTCGTCATTCAATTAAAACACTTCACCAGAGAGTGCCATCTGAAATCACCAGGAAATAATCATGAGAAATAAGTTGTTTAACAAGAATGGACATGCACAGAAGACTTCACAAAGCCTGCTCCTAAACACAGAAGCCCAAAGCCCTCTACTCTCCCTGCCACTGACTCACTTTTTAACCTTAAGCAATTTACTTAGCTTATTTGGTTGGCAGTCATGCATGTTAAAGGGTGATGCTCCCATGTATGTATGGAATAGCTGTCCCTTGTAGAGCATATTACAAGCCATAAATTAGCTTTAATTATGTAACAATTACCAAGTGCTCAATGGAGACCAAAAAAGAAAGGATGAAAGGAAGAGAGAGAGAAAAAGGAGAGAGAGAAAGAAGAAAGAAAGAAAGAAAGACCTAGACCACTCTGGGATTGTTCAGTGCATTAGTCCAAAGAACCCAAACTATTGGGGTTAGTGTCTCAATTACCCACTTCATTTTGCCTGCATAGACAATCCCTTTCCAAAACCCACTGAGAGGTCAGAGCTAAAACTTTATCTCCTACTTAAAGCTCTGAGTACCTTAGCACTGGCCCTTGGCTAGGTTTCCCTAAGCTAATATGATAATACTTGGCCTCAAAGGAATGCAGCTTTTGCTCAAAGTGCTTTCTTGTGCTAAACAAATTAATCAACTCATTTAATCCTCTCCCAAGCCCAGCTATTCAGGAGAGTTCTTGGAAACAGTTCCCAGGCTGCACTTAACAGAATACATGGAAGTTTGCCCTTGAATCTGTAGCTTACTTAATAGCGCTCATCCAATGGCCCAAATCAAAGCTTCCAAACTGCAGTGCGGTACATTTCCTCACTTGGGGGTGACACAAAGGCAATGGGGAGGGCAGCCCCAGAGAGCAACACCCCTAAAATACGGGGTTGATGAGGAACACTTGTCATTAGGAAAAGATCATAGAGTCACAGACTGAAGGACGGAAGGGACCCTACAGGCCATCTGGTGGAACTCCTTCATTTATAGAGGTGTAAAGTAAAACTCAGAATAAGGGAAGTGATTTGCCCAAAGTCACACAGATTCAAGCCTAGGTCCTTTGACTCCAAACCTAGCACTTTTTCATTATACCAGGCTGTTCCCCAGTATCGTTGGGCTTCTTTCTCTGTTCTATTTTAGAAAATGGGGTACTGCCCAGGAAGTAAAAAGAGGAATGGGGTGAATGAGGATTCTGATTCACCAAGAGAAGAGTCAGGAAAATATCCCAAAGCACCCTTTGGAACCTTGGGGATGGAATGAAAAACTTACATTGCCAATTGTTGTTGAGGTTGCCACCCCTACAAGAGAAATTGAAAAATTACCAGATGAGTTGTTTTCTTTCCCTTAGGGTCCAACATTATGTCCTCCTTAGCTTGAAAGAGAAAATTGGGCTCATTAACTCAAAGTAACAACTCTCTTCTGCCTTGATGCCTTGTTGTTTGGCATGGTATTCATTGACGCAGAAGAGATAAGAGTCAGCTTGGTTGTTTTCCATGGTAAACTGGCACAGATGCCAATTGTTCAGATATCTAGGCTTTTAGACTTACAATGCTTTATTATGGGTGGGCAGCATTATGTGAATAAGAGTAGTTCTCCTTTAAACTTGAATAAGAGTTAACATATTAGTACATTAGTGGGTGTCTAACCATGGCAAATTTTCATTCATATTTCTCTGGGCAGGGAATGGAAGGTACATAATGGTCTGAGAGTGGGTCACAAGCCCGGGAATACTTGGAGTTGCTGTTGCCATCCTTGTTTTTGAGTATTTAAAACAGACAAACAGTTAATTAGATCTGTAGTTGAATGGTATGAATTTGAGCCCTGGTTGTGCTACTGACTACTTATATGACCTTCAATCAACAGGCATTTATTAAAACGCATACTATATGTCAGGTACTATGCTAAGTGCTAGGGATATAAAGAGAAAAATGAAATAGTCCTTGCTCTAAAGGAGCCTTCCTTTCCTCATCTGTAAGATGAAAAGTTGGGCACACTTAAACATTAGGCCAAAGAAATTTAATAGGAATAAAAGAACATGAGTTTAAAAAACTTAACTTCAAAAATACTAGATGAGAGAGCTCTAACTCACAGTTCACCTGGAAAGGATCTTGGGGTTTTTGTGAATTGCAAGTTCAATATGGCAGCTGCAAAAGGTAATGTAATCTGAAGAATTAAGAGCAACAGTGTCCAGCCCTAGGGAAATACTAGTCTCACTGTCCTCTGCTTTTGTGGACCTCATTTTGAGTAATGTGTTCAATTCTGGACGCTACGTCTTAGGAAATACATGAATAAGCTGAGAGTTCCACTGGAGGGCAACCAGGGGGAGGCAAAGGGATTCAAGGGATCCTCTATGAGGATCAACTGAAGGAAGTGGGCATGTTTAGCTTGGAGAATAGAAGACTTGCATGATAGATATCTTCAAGCTTCTTAAACTGTGGATTGGGACCCCATATGGGGTATATAAGGAGCACTGAAGGGGTGGTAAGTGGGAAAAGTTTAAGAAGCCCTGGAAGAGGGAATAGATTTATTCAGCTTGGCCCCAGAGGATGGAATTAGGAATCATGGGTAATAGCTACAGAGAGGCAGATTTAGAGTTGATATCAGAAGTAACCACTTGAAAATTACATTTATCCCAAAGAGAAATGGAGTGCCGTGGAAGGTCTTGGGCATCACCTCACTGAAGAAAAGGCCAGGATGACCACTAGTTGGCAGTATCATAGAAAGGGTTCTTGTGGAGGGACTAGCTGGCCTAGATGGTCTTAGAGGACACTTTCCAACTCAGAAATTCATTGGTTCTGTGACTAGATAACTTCGGAGGTCCCTTCCAAATCTAAGCCTATGCTCCTTTAACCAATACATGAGACCAAGAACAATAGGTATGGTGGCAAGCAAAATATACCCCTGTTACTGAGAACTGGTCTTTCAAACAAAAGGTATCGAGCTGAACTCTTTGCTCTCTTCTGCTGGACTTCTTTTTGACTAGCCTCCCCATAGAGGCAGGATACATTCAGTGAGCACAATGAATAGATTTAAGAGACTGTAACTTCCCTGCTTCCTTTTAGAAAATGCTTAGATGACAAGCTACCAGGGTGACTAATTCTGGGAACTGAGACAGGAAAAGTAGTGACACTTCCGGGAGGTCATTAACTTTAAAAGGGTAAAACTCCACTGGGCTTATGTTCTTCCTTCCTTCTGTTAGCACATTGTTGCAATAAGCTTAACATGTTAAAAGTACTTATGTTTACAAAGCTCAAAGCCTAGAGGGCATCAGAACAGTGGGGATCTGGCTAGCCTTCTGCTGCAACCACATGCAAGTGCAGAAGTTGGCATCATTTTCTGGGATCATGTACACCTCTTCATAAACTTTGAAGCTTAGTTTTGAAGCTAAAAGGACTGTTAGAGGAAACTGAAGGCAAGAGAAGTAAAATGATTTACCCAAGCCCCCCCATGGAGAGTTAGTGGCTGAAACAGGAGTTGAATCTAGGAAGGGATGTGCTGGAGCCAGCTCCACCCCAATGGTTTGTTAAATTTCCATTGTGGGCATTTATACTTCAGTTATCAGCAGGTGTTACAAATCAGAGATGGATTTATTGTTTTGTCTATTGCTGTACTTAAGAAAGCGATGGAGAAAATATTAATAACAAAGATTAAACTTAAAAGTATCTCCTGCATAAAAATATACATGAGAGCTGATTGTTAAACATTTACCAGCAGACCCTTCACATCCATATCTCCTGACTCCTAGTCCAACGGTCTTTTCCATTATACAACACTGCTTCTTTTCCACCCACATGTAGAAGACTGCTTCAAATTCCTATCCTAGGATGAACAGGCAAAACCTGATTATACTACCATCTTTGCTTGAGACTCCCGTCCTGGGCTTCTGGCCCACAATTTATTCTCTACCCAGAAAATTCACGAGAAACAGTAAAATCCACTAAGCAAAAACTGTGTTTGACTTCAGTGGAGTTTGCTGACACTTAGGTGAGGTAGCTGGCTGTGGGTTCTGAACAAGCAGAAGTCCTGGGAGGGGGAATTAACAAGGGCTTTCTCTTCAAGATGGCTCCACAAAGCTCCCAATATTGTACCTTGCAAACTTGGAAGGGGCACATGAGAGCTAAACAATCAATTTGATTGTTTTGTCAAAAGTGCCAGCAACATCACTGCAAAGAAGGCAACGGCCTTGTTGGTGTTTCGAAATGGCATTTGGAACAACGGCCCTGATGAAACAAAATGGCTACACTGACTAATTATGGAAGTTAACACTCCTGAGTAAATCACTTGTGGTAGCTCCCTCTTTCTACATACCTCGAAGGGAGGAAAATCCCATGAAATTACATTGCCCAAAAATTCTCCCACCAAATTGCATAAGTTGAGGCTCTGGCCCAAAGGTCTGACTTGCATCAACAAGATTAATATATTCCAGGACCCAGTGATACTTTTACAATGTTCCATTATTCCACAAAACAAATAATATTTTTATAGGTTATGTAGCACAGAGAAAAAAACACTCATTAGGACAAGAGAAACATTCTTCATCTAACAATAACAAATAAAGGCTGGAGGTATTTTCTTCCCCTACTTCATTTGATTATGATTTGAAGGGAAGTGGCCAGGCCCTAATGGAATCAGCAGCACACAGCATACATCTCCATATCAGCAGGTCCTGGGGGGCTCATCAGAGTCTCAGGATGGCACAGAAGGGAGAGGAATTGAAAAAAGGAATGATGGCCATTGATGGAAAATTTGGGGCTCAGAACATTAGGTATGAAAGAGCCTTGAGGCCTAGCCCATTCATTTTCCAGAGGTGGAAATGGAGACCCAAGAGAGGAAGTAACTTGATCAAGGCCTCACACATCAAGACAAAGTTAGGAGTGGAACTCAAGTGTCCTGCTTTCTATTTGTGGTGCCGTACTCATCACATTTGCTTGGAGAGCCCTAATCATCACCTCCTTCCTCAAATGCTCTTAGTCTTTCTGAGTGTAATATGGTATGGTGGGATGGGACCATGTCTTTGTGTGCTTTTGCCATCTGGCTATCTGAGGATCATCTCCCCAAGTGGGCATCAGTGTCTAAGTCTGAGACTGTATGGATGATGGCTCCTTGTTCTGAGGCCATGCCCACTTAGGGGCTTGGTGAGGAGACAGGCTTTGCTCATCTTAGCAAACTAAGTCATCTTTAGGAATTGCTCAATTCGACTAATCTCCTCCCTGAGACATGGCTGCTTCCAAGAAGCATCAGGTATGAATGGCAAGGCCCTTTGCTTGGGGGAGGGGGAGGGCAGTGCAGGGGCGGGGTGTAGGTTCAACAGAATGATCAAATGAGGATGCTGAGTTGATCTCAACAGTAACTTGAAACGATATTTCTTTCAATACATCCTGTGAAGTTGGCTCTTCAGGGATCTTTTCACTCACAGAAAACTTGTTCAACCCATTTTGTGTATTTCATCACTTCCAGGGGAGTTTTTTTGGGAGATAGAAAAAAAATCCTTTTAGTTCACGTACCGTGTAGTTGGCTCACAATTTTGCAATTGGTGTGTGATTTGGTCATGTAGAGGTGGAACCATCTGTTACAGAAAATGGAGAAGTTTTGAATGTGGTGGAGAAGTTCATTTACCTTGGAAGTGTACTTTCCAGGGATGTCCACATTGATAATGAGGTTGATGCATACATTGCCAGAGCTAGCTCAGTGTTTGGGAAGCTCAGAAGGAAAGTATGGGAGGGAAGAGGTAGTAGACACACTACCAAACTGAAATTCTACAGAGCCCACTGTTTTATGGAGAACTCACACAGGACAAGCATTTACATGGTGGTCAGTAGAAGCGATACAAGGACATTCTCAAGGTCTCTCCTAATAACTCTGGAATTATGTGACATGGGAGACACTGGCACAGGACTGCCCAGCATGGTGTGCCCACATAAGAGAAGGTGCTGTGCTCTACAAGCTAAGCAGAATTGAAACAGCTCAAAGGAAACACAGGCTGCACAAGTTTAGAGTATCCACCCCAAATGTTCACATAAACTATTTGTGCCTGACCTGTGGTAGAGCATTCCAGGCTCCTGTTGGTCTGATCACCAGTCAGACACATTGAAACTTGATTCTAGCATAGTGATATCATTTTGGTCTTCTTCGAGAATGAAGGACAACAACCAACCAGCTGACTCACAATTTTACAATTGGTGTGCAATTGAGTCATATGTAGAGGAGGAAAACCACAATTCTACACTTAAGTGTATAGTTGATTTTCCCTGCCTGAACTGAGTAAGTGCTCAGAAAGTCTCAAGGAAATGAGAAGACAAGGTATCTTGGCAATCCTCTGCCTCCAGTCTTTAAGGGCAATTTCCACCTATTACAGGTGACCTCTCCCCATTCCCCACTTCCTGTTGGTCCCTTCTCTTCCCCTTTTTGGAGGGTTCTCTGTTTAGTTCCCCTTTATTCCCTTTGTCTCCAAGCCTCTAAGTTTTTGTTACGTTTGACCCCCACATCAACCCTGGGAGGGGTCATAAAGCTAGAACATGAAACTGGAAGGGTCCTTGGAGATGATCTAGTCCACACAGATACTGAGGCCCAGGGAGAGGAAGGCACTTGCCCACAGTAAAAGGAGCAGTAAGTGACAGAGGCAGAATTCAAACCCAGGTCTTCTGGCTCTAAGGCCAAGGTTCTTTCCACCATAATACAACACACCACATACTCATGATTATATCAGAGTGGCACATGGTTAATACATGGCAGAGAGTTGGGCTTCAAGCCCAGGTGGGTGATGTTGGCCTTCTAGTCAGGAAAGGCTTGAATCTGGATCTCCACTCTGACATTCTTTGTGTTACCTTGATGTCTTTGAACCTTGGTCACCATGCCTATAAAATGGGACTAATAATGGCTGAATGAATCTACCCCCCAAGGTCAGTATGAGGAAGATACTTTCTAAATCTCAAAGGGACTGAAAGATGATAGTACTCTTTCTACTGTATCGTGCTGCAAACACATTTTGACTGGCCCTACTCGGCTTATAAAATGGTAGCATGTAAACCAGTAGGGCAAAAGCTTCTCTCTATCCAGCCAACAATAGGTAAGATTACCTCCTGACCATCAGGCCTGAGACCAGCCCAGGCTTCCTATGTTAATTCCATCCTGTGTCTATCTTTTCACAAGGAAATGATCTTATGTCCAAAAGAGTTTTGAGAGTCTTTGGCTTGCTATCTCAGTGTTTACTGTTCTCCAGTACCACAGGCACTGGGGAACAAGTGAGATTTCTACTCCAGAAGGCCTAAACTTAATGTATTGGGAGCTCCACAGCACTTGGGGGTGGGGCTTGGGGGGTTGGGAGAGACACAACCAGGATGGAACTGCTTTGCTTAGTCAATATAGAAGCAGTTCTCAGGACATCCTCATTTCCCAGGTACATTCTACTGGGTCCACATTACCATTTCAGTAAAACTCAGTGGCTCCATTTCAAGGGTGCCATTTGTGTTACCACAGCACCTGGTAAATGGATTCCTACATACAATCGCTCACAGCTAACATGATTTGGTCTAATCTACAGAGTACTGGGGCTCCCCATCTGGACTCCAGAGAGTACATTTGGTAGATGGGATACACTTCAGTGAGCAAGTTTGGTATACAAGATTTATACTACAGAAATATGCATTCTAAATTCTAAAGAGGCTGGCTAGTACATCTACCTTATGGAGGGCATTTCCATCTATGAACCTAAGGTCCTATGATCTGTGATATACCAGCAATCTCAAGTATCATGGTGAAGTTTATTATACTCATCTATTAAATTACATTCTCTAAGTATTCATTAAGTGCCTACTATGTGCTACACACTAGGGATACAAACACAAAACAATCTTGAACCTTAAGGAGCTTACATTCTGGGGAAGAGGGAAGAAGAGGATGGATTTACAACATATACACCACTTATCTTTGAGTTGTTCATTCATGTCTGACTCTTTGGGACTCTGTGTATCATACTGTCCATGGAGTTTTCTTGACAAAGATACTAAAGTGGTATGTCATTTCCTTCTCCAGTGAATTTGGGCAAAGAGATGTAAAGTGACTTGTCCAGGGTCACACAGCTAGTAAGTATCTGAGGCTGGATTTGAACTCAGGTCTTTCTGATTCCAGGCCCAGCTCTCTATCCACTGAGCCATCTAGCTACCATTAAATAACACACCTTTAAATAAATTCAAAATATACTAAATACTTAATGCTCAAAAGGATCTGCAATCTCACCAATCTGTGCATTCCCTCCAATGACACAGAGTACAACCTGTCAACATCTGGTCATCCTATACAACAGTTCTTGCCTAGGTGCTCTCATCAGTTCACCACAGGGGTCTACCCAAGGTGTTTTTGTCTTCCTTGCTTTCTCCTGACATTACAAGGATACTAGTTGAGCAGTCGGCTGTCTATCTGGGAGCAAGTCAGTCAATAAACATTTATTAAGTACCTAATGTGTTTTAGGAACTGTGCTAAGTGCTGGGGATGCAAAGAAAAGTAAAATGCCTGCTCTCAAAGAGCTTACAGTCTAGTAGGGGAGACAACATAAAAGAACTATATGTACAAACAAGCTATAGACAAGCCAAATTGGAGAGGATCCAAAGAAGGAAGGCACTAGAATTAAAGGGCATTGAGAAAGGCTTCCTGGAGAAGGGAGGATTTTAGCTGGGACTTGAAGGAAGCCAGGGAAGGCAGAGGTGAGAAGGGAGTGAGTTCCAAGCATCATCAGGACCAGTCAGTGAAAATGCCTGGAGTCTGGGGGCAGGGGGCGGTCCTTGTTTGAGGAACAGTATGTAGGCCTGTGTCACTGATTCACAAAATATATGGGGTGAGAAGGAAAGAAAGTAAGGTATAAGGAGACTGAAAAGGTAGGCAGGGGTCAGGGGTCAGGTTCTGGGCCCCATTGTCCCTTATTCTCTCCATGATATCAGTTCGTCTCTCTGTCATACATTTCTCTGATGACATTTTTTACTCCTGTATTTCTCTGGAGTTTAAAATTCTTCAAAGTATGCAGTAGCCTGGCTCCCCCCCACCAGGAGCCTCTCTATTGCCCTCTGTATGATGTTCATTTTCATTGCTTTGAAGATTGCTATGTTCTATACCTCACGGCCATAAAACTAGTAGAGTTTGGGTATTAAAAAGATCAGCTCTCTCCCCCCTCTATACTACTTCACCTGGTGATCTCATCAACTCCCAGGCATTCAATTAACATCTCCACACTGATGATTCTCAGATCTACTTATTGAGCCCTAACCTGTCTCTTAACTTTCAGGCTCACGTCTCTAAAGGAGAGAGGGAGATTGTTAATACCTGGGGCCACGAAGAAGAGGCTTATGTAGAAAATGGCTCTTAAACTGAATCTGGAAGGATGTTGGGGCTTACAAGAAGCTGAACTGAGAAAAGAGAGCATACCAGATATAGGAGACAGCCTGCAAAAAACTTGGAGATAGGAGACAGGGCTCAGCTCAAAACTTATTTCTCACCAGGCTGCAGTACTTTGGGAGTTCTCTGACTTTGCCGCCATGCCCTAGAAAGCTCCTTAGTGGCAAAACCTCACCATCCTACGAGATCCTTCCTATCAGCCTTGGGGCTCATCAGCACCCTCTGTCCTTCTGGCTGGAGGCTCAAGCCACAAACTCCAAATTCTCCATTTAAGGATGGGATTCAGTTCAGAACATCTCCTTACTTCTTTCTCACCTGGCTGCACGACTTTAGGATGTCTTTGACCAACTTCTCCACCATGTTCCAGGTACCTTGTGGGGCGGGGGGGGCTCTCCCAACTTTTCAGCTTCTCTTTGTATGTTGCCTCCCCCATTAGATTGTAAGCTCCTTGAGGGTAGGGGCTGTCTTTCTTTTTTTGCATTTGTATGCCTAGAATTTGAAGAATGCCTGGGACATAGTAAGCACTTAATAAATGTTTATTGGCTGATTTATTGAGTGTAACATAATTTATGGGGGACAGCAAGTACACCAGTTTGAATGGAATATACAGTGTGTAGGCGGAAACAAAGTAAAATCAGTCTAGACAGGCAGGCCAGAAACAGACCATGAAGTGCTTTATATCTTAATCAAATGATTTTGCATTTTATCCTGGAGACACCAGGGAGCCACAGAGCCTTCTTGAACAAGCGAGTGATTTGGTTTGGTAGCTGTATATAGGACAGAATACAGAAGGGAGAAAGGGAGTTCAGTTAGCAAGTTACTTGTTCCAGTCTAGGTGAAGTCATGAGAACCTGACCTAGGGTCCATGCTTCACGAGCAGAAGAAACAGGAAGGCTGCAAGACATGCTGTGGAGGCATAGAAGGCAAGACTCATCAGGTGACTGGCTATGGCTAATGAAGGAGAGGGGAGGGGTCAAGATGACACTAATGCTTTGAACTGGGGTGATTGGAAGGATGATTGTTCCATCAACAAAAAAGAGGGCCATTTGGATGAGGGATGGATTTTGAGAAAACGTAATGAATTCTGATTTGGGCATGCTGATGCTGAGATGCCTATGGGACATCCTTGGTAATAAGGGGCTGAAGTTACAGCTGGATATATCAGTTTGGGAGTTGTCTATATATACCAATTAAATACCCACATATAATAAATACCCAATAATTAAACCAATTTTTGATGGGTGATAAGACAAAATTTGAACTCTTCAGCTTGGTGTTCAAGCCCCTCTCTCAGTTTTCCCTTATGTCCCCAAATAAACCCTCCACTGCAATTGAATGGGCTGTGCCCACAATAGTTCTTTTGCTTTCTAGAGGCATTGAATGCTCTCCCTCTCCTCTTCTGCCTATCAGAATGTTTCTCCTTCTTCAAGGCCTATTTCCAAAAGTCACTTAATCCATGAAAACTTCCCTGCCTGCTCTAGCTCACACTGATTGTTTTTTCTCTGAAGTCACAGAGATTCTTTCTCATCTGTCTCCTATGTCTATGTCTAGAGTGCACTGCCCTCCTCACGCCCACTTCCCAGAGTCCCTCTCTTCCTTCAGTATGTAGCTTCCCTCCCTCTCAAATTACATTTGTATCTAGCCACTTTGCATATATATTCTATATACATTTATTCTCATTCTATTTCAGCTGTATGTATCTTTTATGTGTGTAACCCAGAATTCAGTCCTGGATCATTTACATATGGCTCTCCTCATTGGTAGAGAGGATGATGATTCAATGTTGTGCGCCTGAACGAGGGCAGAGTTGGCATGAGATATTGGAAGAAGAGAGGCTTACTTGATTCCTACTTCAAGAGAGGACATGTGGTTCCAGATTCTTTGAGGGAAAAGTCAAAGAGAAGAAAACTAACTTTGGAAGCTACAAACATGTAGGGAAAAGCCAGCCTCCCAACATGTCTCTGACTCCCTAAATACTGTAGGGAATAGTCTCACCCTTGGGTAAGATCAGAGGACTCTCTCTCTGTCTCTCCCTTTCTGAAATATCTCTCATCTCCGATGGGGTGAGCTCATTCACTGTGTGAATTGCCTAGTGTATTCTAATCTGTATAACTCCTCTGATTTTGGGTTCGTTATCTGTTTGGAGAAGTAGGTCTAATTTGCTATTCACTATTTTTGATGGGTGCAACTAGCATTTGGTGGGCATGAGATCAAACATTAGGATTTAGGCTAGGCTGTATCTCTTCCTCTTTAAGAGACAGTAACCAGGGAAGTGCTTGAAGTTAAAAAGTATTTCTCCTAGCCTATCAATATTTCGAGGGATAGATATATAGAATTCTAGTCTGAAAGCCCTCTTCCTGAGAAGAGCAGAGAAACCACCCCATGATCCCAACTTCCTACTCTCCTCCAGGAATGAATCAAAGCTTCCCTTGGAGAGCAGTGGGTGAAATTCCAGAAAGATCTATTCATGACTCCCCATGAGCCACATTTAGACAACCCACACGGACATGTGTATAACCTACATGGGCAACACACACACAGCTTCTATTCACTCACTGGCTCTCTCTCATGGGAATAGGGATAGTGGCATTCAGCATATTTGTGTCTCTAGCACCCAGCATAGTGCCAGGCCTATAGGGTACTGAATAAAATAGTTGTCGATTGATTGACTGATCATGCAATATAAACTGAATGTCCATAGTGTCATTGATTCCCTTGGAGTAGAAAGGGCCTTGGCGATTATCTAGTTCAGTCCCCTTTCTTCTTTTTTTATTTTGTTTTCTAATAGCTATACTCTATAAGTCATGCCATAGAGGTAGGGACTGGGCCAGTGACTTCTTCACTATCTGGAACTCTCAGGTGAGGAAACTTCCTCTCCCAACGCAGGTTGGTATCTTCCTTGCAGAGCCCTGAGAGATTAAGTGACTTGTCTTGAGTCATATAGTTTGCACATATCAGAGAGGGGTCTCAACCCCGGTCTCCAAGGTTTCAAGGTCAGCTTTCTTTACAGGTGAGGAAATAGAGTCTCAAAGACATCAAATGACTTGGAGGGAAGAAAGCTGGAGTCAGGATTCAAACCCAGATCTTGTAGCTACAAATCCAGAGGTTTTTTTCCACTGGTAGATTTGAAAAAAATGTTTCCATGTCATCTACCCAGTGTGACTCTAGATTCCGAAAGGGCAGAGACCAAGTCATCTTCTTTGTATGTTTCCCAGTAGCCAGCACATAGTCAGCACACACACATGGAAATGCTAGGGAGGCTAACAATGGTGAAGGTGATGGGGTGGGGGTGGGGGGATGGGATGATGCTACAATAGGCTTTACTCCTTAAGTTACTGCATTATCTATTTTACTGGGCATTGTAGTTTCTATATTGTCTTATAATATATTGATGGTATCATTTTATTTGAGTTTTTAAAAGAGATTTAACAAATCCAACTAGCATCTCTGATCTATTTTTGGCTTGGAAGTAGATTGCTGTAGGTCACGCATGTGGCAGCCTCTACATTTTGGAGATTTAGCTGAATTCTATGTGAAATTGTTAAAATGGCGATTTTGCTCAAAATGAAGAGGCGGATAAACTTGTTACTGCTCCAGCAATGTTCAAAATTTTTTTTAAAGAAAAATGCTCAAGACTTTCTACAAAACCTTCTTTTGTAGACAAAAGGACAAAACCTCTTCCCCTAAGGATAGTAAGGTAGTGGGCTTTTGTCTGCTGGCCATTTATCCAGAATTCACGTAATTATTCACCTTTTCAGTTGCTATGGGGAAACCAGTACTTGCCATGACAACTGCAACATTTCATAGTGTGCCTCCAGCCTAAGGCATTGCTTTTCCCCGCCATGCACAGAGCATTCATGTGCCCTCTTTCCCCTCAAACAGCCAGATCTCCTTGCCCCCAGGCAAATTGAGGGCTCACTGCCCAAGTTCTTCTCCCAATGCCTGCCATAAGAAGATAATAGATATTTTAAAAAGAGATGGTACCAGAGAGAAAATCCAATGGCATTCCAATGTAAGGGGTGTGGTTTTCTTTTGCTTTTTGTTCCACAGAAAAATCCTCCTAACTTGATAGTTAAGTTCCATCAGGGCAAAGATCCATTATAAACAGCAGAGCTATCAAACACTTTACCGGCAGAAGGCATTGTAGCTAGCAACATTCCTGAGTGTTCAGAACCAGATTAAAATGTAATTAGGAAATAGTTAACAAAAATAAATAAAAATATAATAGAAGATAGATATTGTTAATGTGGGACTTTCTAAGTGGCCAGAGCTTTAGTGGCCCTGTTTCTATTTGAGTTGGACACCACTGGTATACAGGGCTTCACTGAACACAGCAAGTACTTAATAATTATTGAATTTGTTAAGTAGACAAATGATACTTGTGAAAAAGGAAGGTCAGGCCAAGGGAACAGGCAGAAGAGGAGAACAAGAAGGAAGCCCAAAGGGCTAGGAAGGTACAAACTATTGTAAAACTGAGGTTGATATTAGGGGACATAGAAGTAATGGGGTCCTGCTTGGGCCAGGGCATAGGGGAATCCACTATGGTTTGTCACTGTCACTGGCTTTCCCCTCAATTCCACCTTCTCCTGACACTTTCTTCCAAGGCTGTGGGAATGGAGGGAAGGCCAGCTGCCTCCCCTAATTCAGTAGCACAGCTGGAAGTACAGGCAATCATCTGTTGTCCACTCTGGGCTGATGACTCAGTGTACTATCTGCTGCCTAAAGCCGTAGTGGTTTCCTCTTGGTATCCAGTTGGGATGAATTTTGTTGAGTATGCCTAGGCTACCTTTTTATGACTCTTTCCCTCTAGGGTAGCTTCCCTTCCCCATCAAGAACCCAATAACTTTTAGTTTGATCAAACAAGCAAGCAAGCAATAAGCATTTACTGAGCACTTATTATGTGTCAAGCACTGGGGATAAAAAGAAAGGCAAAACCAGTCCCTGCCCTGAAGGAATTCACATTCTAATGGGGGAGACAACATGCAAACAACTTTGGCCACAGAAGATATGGACAGGGTAAAGTGGAAGGGATCTCAAAGGGAAGAGGAGGCACTAGAATTGAGGAGGCCCAGAAAAGCCTTTTTTCAAAAAGTAGGACTGTAGTTAAAACTTGAAAGTTGAAGGGAAGTTAGGAGGTAGGGATGAGGAGAGAGAGCATTGCAAAAATGAAAGCCAGCCAGTAAAAAGGCATACTGCAGGGAGACAGAGTGCTGAGTCCAAGGAGCAGAAAGATTGGATTGGATTGCAGAGTTCATGGAGAGAAATAGAAGATTTCAGAAGACTGAAAAGGTAGGAAGAGTCCAGGTTGTAAAGGGCTTTAAATTCCAAACAGAAGATTTTCTATTTGATGTTGGAGGTAACAGGGAGACACTGGAGGTTATTGAGTAGGGCAGTTACCTAGTCAGACTAAAGACTATGACTAGGAATATCACATGAGGCAGGCTGACCAACCAGGAGCTTAATGTAATAGTTCAAAAGTGAGATGACTTGGGGGTAGCTAGGTGGCACAGTGAATAGAGCACCAGCCCTGGAGTCAGGAGGACCTGAGTTCAAACCTGGCCTTAGACACTTAACACAAAAACTAGCCGTGTGACCTTGGGCAAGTCACTTAACCCCAATTGCCCCTCTGGAAAAAAATGTGCGATGACTTAAGGACTGTATAACAGTGTCTGAGGGGAGAAGGGGATATATAAAAGAGATGTCACAAAGGTCAAAACAACAGGACTTGGTGATCTCATCAGTTCCCATGGATTCAGTGACCATCTCTATTCTGATGATTCCCACCTCTACTTACCCAGCCCTATTCTGACCTCCAGATCTCATCTCAGTTGCCTAGTGGGTATCTTGAACATATGTCACATAAACATCTTAAACTCAATATGCCCCAAACTAAACTCATTGCCTTCCCCCCCAGGCCCTCCCTCTTCCTAACTTCTCTATTATTGCTGGGGGTAACACTATCTTCCCAGTCACTCAGCTACAGCTTAGGTGTCCTTGTTTCTTCCCTCTCATCCCCCATATCCAATCTGTTGCTAAGGTCTGTCAATTTTCCTTTCCTAACATCTCCCACACATGCCCTTCTTTCCTCTGCCATCTCTACTGCCTCAGTCCCAACTACTACAATGGCCTGCTTCTTGGTCTTTCTGCCTCAAGGGTCTCCCCACTCTAGTACATCTTCTGCACAGGTGCCAAAGTGATCTTTCTAAAGTGCAGGTCTGACCATGTCACATACAATAAACTTCTGTGACTCCCTAGCACTTCCAGGATCAAACATAAAATCCTATTTGGCATTCAAAGCCCTCCATAATGTGTCCCCCCCACCTTTCCAGTCTTCTTACACCCCGCCCCCAATACTCTGTGATCCAGTGAAATCGACCTCCTTGTTGTTCCTCAAATGAGATGATGGAAAGCGCTTAGCCCAGCACCTGCATTCATAATGCTTCTTCTTTTCCCCTTCCTCCAACAGGACACTATCTCCAGCCAAGGGCATCATCACTGTCCCCATCCTCCTCTCTGTTTCCTGTCTTCCCCACTCTCTTGCAGGTTACAGTTGAACTATGACCTTCTGCAGGACATCTTTCTTGATCCCTCTTAACTCTATTTCAAATCTAGCCTTTATGTAACTGGCCTGTATATAGTTGTTTGCATATTGTCTCCCCATTAGTCTGTGAACTACTTGAGAGTTGGGACTATCTTTTATCTTTCTTTGTATCCCCATTACTTAGCACAGTGTCTGGTATGTAGGAGGATAATAAAATAATTTTAATAATAATAAAATTAATAATAAAAATTAAAAATCATAATAAAAATTAATAATAAAATAAGTTTTAATAAAAACTTATCCAATGACTTGATAACACGTTAGATATGGAAATGGGGATGAGTGAGAGGGAAGAGTCAGGAATGACATTTAGGTTGTAAGCCAGCCTTGCTGGACAGAAGGTAGAACTCCTGACAATAATAGGGAAATTCAGAAAAGGGAAGGAAGAAAATAGTTCAGTTTTGGACATGTTGAGCTCACTATGTCTATGGGTCAAACAGCTCAAGATATACAAGAGGAAGCTGGCTTGGAGGTTAGGAGAGAGGTTAGGGATGGATAGGTAGATCTGAGACTCACCAGAATAGACATGATCATTGAATCCATGGAAACTGATAAGATCACCAAGCAAAACAGTATAGAAGGAGAAGAGAAGATGACTAGAAGAGATCCTTTAGGGATACTCATGTTTAGACTGCATGACTTAGATGAAGATATAGTAAAAGAGACTGAGAAGAAGCAGTCGGATAGGGAGAGAACCAGAACCACGAAAGTGTCACAAAAATATGGAGAGAAGAGATTGTCAAGGAGAAAGTGATAGATAGTATCAAAGACAGCACAGAAGTCAAGAAGGATGAGGAGTGACAAAATGCAGCTCAAAAGAGCTGGTTGTTAAATTTTCAGTGTGAGCATTTCCACTTCAGAAATCAGCAGATGCTACAAATCAGGGCTTGATTAATTGTTTCGTTGAGAGTCATCTTCAGTCATCCTGATCTGTATCTGGCCACTAGATCCAAGTGGAGGAGATGGTGAGGCTAGTGACTTTGCTTAGCCCTCCCTCACTTAAACCCAATTCACTTGCATGTCATGGCATCCATCGCCTTCCTGATGTTACTGTCCTGTTTGAGAATGAAGGACAAACAATAACAACAACAAGCTGATCATGTAGACTTAAGAAAGTGATGAAGAAAATGTTAATGAACCAGATTAAACTCAAAAATGTGTCCTAACTACGTTTTTTGGTCTCCCAGAGCAGTTGTTAGAAATTAGGGCCAGGCTTAGGCACATCACTTAGAAAAGGCCATCTGATTTGGCAATGAAGAGTTCATTGGTGATTTTGGAGAGAATGGGCTCACATTAACTATCCCTCCTGGTTTCATGTTGCCTGCAAGCATTCCATCTAAGCTTTCATATAAGTTATTGATAAATATGGTAGACCATGAAGACATCACAAGATGTGGAAGCTATTACTCTAAAGGAGGAACTGAGCACTGCAGAGGTTAACTGATTTTCCCAAGGACCAAAATGACTACATATCGTCAGGGAGTTCATTTCTGCTAGTCTTCCTTCATGCTTCCTTCATGGTAAGGCCAGAAGCCAAAAGCAGACCTACTGTTCCTATTCTTAGTTCCTTAAGAATTTTTTCAGGGATAGCAAAATGATGATGAGGCTAAGCTTCAGAGCTGCTGGCCCCATCCACAGAATAAGTGGCTTTCCGGCCATGGGAGTGCTCAAAAATGGCCATGATTTCCAATCAGTTGTATTTATTACTAATATTAAACCATAATTGTAAATTTTCATCCAGTTAGGGGCAAAAGTCATCTGTCCACATGACCAAGGAAACAAGAACAACCAAACAACTAATGCGCTTGACAAGAGAACAATGTCATGTTCAATGAAGGCTCCTTAGAGGAGCTAATATTTATGCATTTTTTAAAAACTGCATATGGAATTGAGTCTTTATTTGCCACCTCAATAAAAACGAGAGCCCTGGTTTCTTGGTTACCAGTGTATGCCTGCCAAACCTAGTCTGCATGCATACATAGGCTGCTGCCCCAATTTGTGAATGTTGAAATGGGAATTTAAAAAGCTGCCCCATAGGGTTGATTCCTATTAAAGGCAAAGCATGAAAATCATTATCAACGCACATCATAATTATCTGGAGTTTGTTTTCTTTTGCCGTCCTACTGTTGCGAAATGTGTTCTACAGAGAACTGTAAATGGCTTTTTGTTTCTTTTATTAAAGTTTAGCCAGCAGGTGAACTGCCATTCTCTAGAAGAAGTCCTATTTGCTTTGGCTCAAGGTCTGGCTGAGTAGCATTTTCTGAACATTTAATTTATGTCATTCTAGTAATTAAATGTAAATCTCCTGGATAACAGTGCACATCGTTAAGAGCATTTTCTCATTTTCCCCCAATGCTTTACAATCAAATTGCTCTCTGTCGGCCAAAGAAGACAACTCACCGGTAACGCCGGGCTCGTTACTCATGTTGGCAGGACCAGCATAGGAAGGCATCATTTCACAAGTCTCCTAGACGTGTGCAGACAGCACCTGCATTTTAAATCTTGGGTTTTTCGGCTGTTGTTCCTGGCCTTATCGAATCCACTAACTGGTGACATTTATCTTAAATCTTTAGGCCACAGAATGGAAGGGTCTTTGCTAATCCTAAAATGTCAGAGCTTGGAGGGACCTTAGCGCTCATCTTGGCCAGCTCTCTCATTTCGCAAATGAGGAAATTGAGATCCATTTGTTAACCTTCACCAAGCATTGACCAAGGCCTTATTAAGTACCTACTGTGCTAAGCACTGGGAGAGATACCAAGTTTGTATAATGCATTGTCTACCTTGATCTCAGCTTTAGCCCCCATTATTCTCTTCTGTGTACTCTCCTGTAGGCAAAATGCTTTACTCTCTTCTCATACTTTCCCCCGCCCTGTCCCCAATTAATACAGCTTTGAAGGTTTGCAAAGTATTTTCTAGACATTATCCCCTTTGAGTCTCCCAGGAATCCTGTGAGGTATGTGCTATAATCCCCATTTTACAGAGAAGAAACTGAGGCCCAGAGTGGTAAGGGGATTTGCCGAATAAGGTCAATTCAAAAGTGCAATGGGTTCCCAGAAGAGTTGGTGAGCTTCCCTTCACTGGGGGTCTTCAAGCAAAGGATGTATGACCACAAGTTGGGTATGTTGCAAAGGGAGATTCTTGGGGTGTAGATTGCACTAGATCACTGGCTGAGGTCCCTTTTTACTCTGAAGTTCTGTGATTCTGTGTGATTATGGTCACACAACTAGGTGTCAAAGGCAGGATTTGAACTTAGTTCTCTCCTAACTAGACATCCACCATGCCATGTTGCCCCTAATATTCTTCCCTCTTGACTTTTCATAGCACTTTTCTTGGAACTCTCCAGTCTATCTTAGTAGCTTTATTTTGGGTCCTATCTCTGCCACATATTGACTGTGTGACCCTGGGTAAAAAACTCCATCTGTCTTTCAGTGGTCTGAGCAACTCTCCAAGACTCTAAGTTGCAGAAGAGGTGCTCATCAACACTGGTAGAGAGTCTTTCCTCACTGGGGAGCTCTGAGCACCAATGAAATCACAGATGAACCAAAAATTAAAATCTGGTATGTACCTATGCGTGTACAAAAGGCTTAGTTTACTTGTAAGCTTTAATAACTTTAGAAGTATAAATACTAGAAACTTACAAAGCATGATTTAAAGGTTTAATTAAGACTCTTTTACTTAGTTTTGTGAGTTTTGAATGATAAATTTTTAATTTTAACAGGACAGCGTACCCTGTCATTGCATGGTGATAATTTCTGCATGAAATTTTCTCAAAACCCTGGTTTGGTAGAGGACCTTTCCATGCTGGGACACTTTCATCTCCTGATTTTGCTCCAATAGACCTTTTCTTGTTGGGTCACATCAAAATTGTCATGTATACATCACAGCCCCATTCTTTGGATGATCTTAAGGCTAAGCTTGCAAATACAGCTGATGAAAATTTTATACAAAATTCAAAAACTGACTAGAGCAACATATATAGCATGAGATAGTGGTTATGTTGAATTTTCATAAGAAAAATTTCATTAAAATTTCATAAGAAATTTTCATTAAAAAATTTCATAAGAAATTTCCATAATATTTTAAAAACAGAAGTAACCTTTCAATCATTGTCATTTTTGTAAATTTGTAGCATTTATTGCTACAAATTTATTTATTATGTTATTAAAGCTTACAAGCACACTAAGACTTTTGGGTCACCATAGAGAAGGATTATTTCATTTTTGTCTTGGTATCTCCAGTGCCTAATACAGTCCCTGCCACATAGCAGGCACTTAATATGTATTCTTTGATTGAGCTAAACTTTGTATCTCCCCTAACTCCTTGCACAGCACTTTGCACAGAATAGGAACTAATTAAATGTTTGTTGTATCATTCTGCAATTTTTAGAGCAATGGGAAGGTCATTATTTGATAGCAACAAGGGGAGAGAGGATGCCATGGACTTGACCGAGGGATGAATGGAGCCACATGATCTGGGAGTGGCAACAGGGATCCCAGGGACTCCCTGTGACCTCATCAGTTTCAGGGAGAGGAAGAAGGAGTAACTTCTAGAGAAAACAATGCAAGGGATCTGGTAGCTCTAGGGGAGAGCCAGGTCCCTGTTACAAGGAGGAGAGGCAATGACAGGAATGTTGGCTGGAAAGATCAGGGGTGCTGAGGAGTCTTTGGAGAATTGAGTAAGGGTTCCAAGAGCAGAGAAGAACGAGCTAGGAGATGTACCAAGTGGAATAGGGAGAGAAGCAAGGCTGATTAGAATGGGGATGAGGGTTTGGGGGGGGGGCATACAGAAAACATCTAATGGGGACTAAACTAAACCTGGATGACTAAACTTGGGAAGTCAGTTGGAAAGAGGGTAGGCAGATTGATGTGGCAGGCTGTTGGAACAATTTAAATAGTAGAGAACTAGACAGACTGATACATCTCAAAGTTTGCAATAAAACATGAAGTTTAGGGGCTTGAGTGCCTGAAGTCTCACCCTACCTAAGTCAGCTTCTAACCCCTTGAAAACACTGTGGTTCACATACCTATAATCAGCAGGCCCAGAATTTGAATCCAGGTCCATTGACCCTAGATCCAATGTCCTTTCCACTCCACCTCATGGTGGGCTCTTAATGGTAACCTTCACTTGAATATGGCTGACCCATTTCTTATCAATCCCTTCAGCCTGGCCTCTGCTACTATAATGACCTTTGGGAATGTATGCCTTTCCCTTGGAGTTTAGACAACTGCACGTCACTATACATTGCTAGCTTGAAGATCCTGTTTCCACCCATTCTTTGCACATGTCCAGTCCAGCTGAGCTAGATTAGGCTGGCCATCAGTCTAATGGAGGCAAATGATACAAACCAAACTAATGGCTGTCATTAAATTTAAAAAATGATATTCGTATCTAAAGGGCAATTATGGAAAATACTTTTAGTCAGTGCTTTTGTAGAGAAATTGGAGCCTTGCCTTGATTTCAAAGTTCCAGGAAGGATGGAACAGATGATGTGTTGGGGTTTTTTAAAGACTACTTTTTAGCTTCCCCCCCTCTTCTTGGCCTTCCTACTGACCTATGACATTGCCCTCAGAGGGACAATTGGACATCGCTTTTTATTTTGTTTCTCTGCTTGCCAGAAAGTACTTTACATGGACAGATGCTGAATGATATAGTCTGTGAAGCCTTGCAACTAGATGAGAAGCACCCCATGAAAACAAAATCATGGCATGATTGTAGCATTTTGAAAACTAGTGTAATATATTTTGTTTAGCTTGATAACCAGGATGATCATTCTGGCACTATTACATTCTCTCTTGTTGTGTTGATGTAATTCAGAAAACATCAAAATATGTTTCTTTATCAGATAATAATTCAAGAATACAGTTTTGGGTTGGTTTTTTTTTTTGGTTAATCACAGAATATCCAAGCTAGAAAGGAGCTCAGAGCTCATCTAGTCCAGTCAGTTTCTGACCAAGAATCTCTCCAACAACCTCCTCGACAAATGGTTTCCCAGACTGCACATTCCATTTGGAGTTGGCTAATGTTCAACACTAGATATAGTTTATAAACTATTTATTACTGGCATTAGAGCCAAGAGATTGGAGTTCAAATACCAGGTGGGCCACTAACTAGCTGTGCAATGAGAGGCCAGTAAGTCTCAGTTTCCTCATCTGTAAACTGAGGTAACTGGCCAAGATGATCTCTAAAGTCCCTGCAAACTCTAGATCAAGGGTAGGGAACCTATGATCTCAAGGCCACATGTGGCCTTCTAGGTCCTTGGGTGCAGCCTTTTGATTGAGTCCAAATTTTAGGGAACAAATCCTTTTATGAAGGGGATTTATTCTGTGAAGTTTATATTCAGTCAAAAGACCCCACTTGAGGACCTAAAGGGTCATATATGGCCTCAAGGCTACAGGTTCTCCACCCATGGTCTAGATCCCATGATCTATTCATAAAGTTTAGAAGTGAGAAAGATAATTGACCCCTCATATTCCTCTGCCACCAAAGCATCCCTGTTCTTCAAACTTCCCTTTTCCTGTCCATAGCAGCACTAGCACCAGTTCTTCAAGTTTCAAACCTCAGCTCTCTCTGCCTCTTTCCCCACTCTCACTCTGCCCTAACCCCAACATCCAATCAACTGCCATACTTGTCAGTTCTACTGACACAATGTCTCTTGAATTTGTCCCTTTCTCTCTATCCACACTCACATCACCCTATTTCAGAACCCTGGTTCAGAACCTCATCACTTTTCACTGAGACTATTCTAACAGTCTCTAACTCTTCCTCCCTCCCTCCCTCCCTCTCCATCTCTCTCTCTCTCTCTCTCTCTCTCTCTCTCTCTCTCTCTATCTCTCATTAATCCTCTTCACCACCAGCTAAATAATCTGCTCAATGTAGTGCCATGATCACGCCACTTCTTTCCTCAAAAAATTTTCAGTGTCTCCTCATTGCCTGCCAAATGGAGTTTCAACTTCTGATGCTGGCATTCAAGGCTCTCTCTACTCTGGCTCTACCCTATCTGTCCAGCCTAAGCAATGTCTACTCCAGTTTACCTAGCCTGTGCTCCAAGGCACCTGGACTACCCTCCATCTCTCATTGTGACTCTGCTCTCTTCCATATCCATACCATTGCTCATGCCACCCACCATGTTTGTGTTAAGCTCCTCTTTATCTCATAGGATCAAAGATCTAGAGCTTGAATGAACCATAAAGACCAAGTCCAACACCCTCATTTGACAAAGGAGGAAATTATTTGCCCAGGGTCACACAGCTAGTAAGTGTTTGAGGTAGGATTTGACCTTAGGCCTTCTTGAGTTGAAAATCAGCACTCTATCTCCCAGGGGACTTATCACCTCTGCTAAGGTCCCTCCCTTTCCTCAAGATCCAACTCAGATGCCTCTCCCTGACTCACAGTTCTCTGGCACTTCTCCATTCCAAGCCTCACTTAAATTTGTCTTCGACTTCTTTGCCAGGAGCTCTTCTTTTCACTGTTACCCCCACCCTATCCTTCTCTGTATACATGGCATACCTATCTAAAGAATCATAAGAGTAACAATAATATCAATGATACCTAACATTTATACAGAGCCTGCCATGTGCCAGGCACTGTGCTAAGGACTTTATAGTTATTCTCTCATTCACAACACCCTGGGAGTTAGGTGCTACTTTTATCCCCATTTCACAGATGAGGAAACTAAGGCAGACAACAGTTAAGTAGCTTGCTCAGGGTTAGGCTGGATTTGAATTTAGGTCTTCCTGACTCTGTGCCACCAGGCAAGCATCTTGAAGGTAGAGACTAGATCCCTTTTTTATTGTTGTATCACCAACAGCTAGTATAGCACCATGCTGATTTTTTACTCTCCATTTAAAAAAAAAGTTTCAACCTCTAGAAGTGTTTACTATCAAGTGAAAGACAGCATAATATGGTAGACAGAGAGTTAGATCTGTGGTGTGAGATGATCTGAATTCTAATTCTGCCTTACTAGCTATGTGGTCTCAGGAAAGTCATCCTGGGCCTCCATTTCTTCATCTGTCAAGTTAGAGGAAGGGACTCAATAGCCACCAAGGTCCCTTGCCTCTCTGGATCTATGAGCCTATGAAATCTACTCCTAATGAAAAGAGTCTGTTACAAGTGACACAAGCTACTTGTTTGCTGACCTTGGCAAAATGAATTTTTTTGGAAAGACTGCCATGCAGAGCACTATAAAAGGTCTCTTCTTTTCATTGGCACCTTCTCTTAACCACAACGAAGCCCTGCCACAGTTATACTTTGCATTCATAAAGTACTATAGTTTTCAAATACATTAGCTCATTTGACTCCCATAATCCCCTTGGAGAAAAGGACCAGGATTATTAATTCTATTTTTCAAACAAGAAAACTGAGATGCTGCAAAGGGGAAGTTACCAGGAGGCAGTCCTGGCATTGCCCACTTCTTCTAATACCTAGTACAGAACTCAGCTTCCTTTTCCAGTGTGACTAAGACCTGAAGAACTCTAGCACCATAAAAGACCTTGAGAGGTTCTTCTGTTCACCCCATCTTTCAGGACAGGATTATTTACAACTTTTTTGGGCCAACTAAGGACCTATTTTATGTTTAAACATCAATAAGGCCCTTGGTTACCCATCCTAGTGTACAGCAGCAACTTTCCATGAATGACAAGACATTCTTCCTTGTAAACTAAGTCACTGTCCTGAAACTTGGTATGATCTCTTCTTGCTTTGTTTTCATTGGAAATAAGGAAAAATGGCAGAGCCAACATGGCAGAGTAGAGGAGGTGACCCTGCCGAACCCTCCCAACATTCCCCTCCAAACAATTTTAAATAAGTCTCAAATTTGAATTCTGGAGCAGTAGAGTCAACAAAAGGGGCAGGGAGAGACATTTTTCCAGGCTAAGACAACTTAGGAGGTTGGCAGATGAGGTCTGTGACATGAGGGTGGGGAAAGGTGCACAGTGGCTACAATAGGTGCAATAGCAGCTTTAGTAGCTCTCATCCCAGAGACAGTAAGGGGATCAGACAACTGGTCAGAAACATATTACAGGGGGCCATTTGCTGGCACTGGGTGCAGGGCCTGACACTATTTGGCAACCTTATTACCCATATGCAGTTTTGGGTAACAGATACAGGGCAAAGAGTAAAACTTATGGTTGGTCACACAAGGGAGCAGGGGGACCCTGGTCACAGTTCCAGTGCCAAGAAGAGTTCTGGATCTTGCAGATACAGGGGAACGAGGGCCCTTCCTGGGTAAAGACCAGAGTGCAGAACAGGAGAGCAGTGATCACACTTCTCCCAGGATCACACCACCTTGAAAGCACCAAAAACTTTCAGACCTCTAGATTTAGTTCTGGAAAATTAGAACAAAAAAGCCAGGAGCTTGAGAGAGTTCCTCATGCCCAGGTGATCAGAGCCCAACTTTAACATAAAGTTCAAAGTCAAGAAATATGCTGGAGAACGAACAAATAACAAAAAGAACTTGACCATAAAAAGGCTATTATAGTAGCAAGGAAGACCAAGATACAAACTCAGAAGAAGACAACAAAGAAGAAAACAGCTACAAGCACAGCCTCAAAGAAAAAAATGCTAATTGGATCCAAGTCCAGTAAGAATTCCTGGAAGAGTTAAAGAAAGTGATAAGAATGGTAGAAGAAAAATTAGGAAAAGAAATTAGAATGATGCAAGAAAACTTTGGAAACAGAATTAATAGCTTGGTTGTTTTTTTTTAAGGCACAAAAATAATGAAGAAATAATACCTTAAAAAATATAATTGGTCTAATGGTAAAAGGGGCACAAAATTTCACTGAAAAAAAGAACTCCTTAAGAAACAGAATAAGAAAATGGAAAAAGAGGCATAACAGCACACTGAAGAAAATCATTCCTTAAAAATTAGAACTGAGAAAGTGAAAGCGCTCCATGAGATATCAAGAAACAATAAAACAAGGTCAAAAGGATGAAAAAAATAGAAGGAAATGTGAACTATCTAATCAGAAAAATAACTGATAAAGAAAAGACTGAGGAGAGATAATTTAAGAATTACTAGACTACCTGAAAACCACAATCAAAAAAGAGCCCATGATAAAAAAGATGTTATATTTCAAGAAATTATAAAGAAAAACCTGAAAACCACAATCAAAAAAGAGCCCATGATAAAAAAGATGTTATATTTTAAGAAATTATAAAGAAAAAAAATGATCCAAGACAATTTGAAAGGACTCATAATGAAAAAAATGCTATCCATCTCCAGAGAGAGAACTGATGAATTCTCAGTGCAAATTGAAGAATAACTTTCTCACTTTCTGTATTTTGTTTTTCTTACTTTTTTTGTAACATGGCCTAATACGGAAATAATGTTTTGCATGATTCAACATGTGTAATGGGCATCATATCATTTGCCTTCTCAGAAGGTGGGCGAGGGCCTGGAGTGAGGAAATTTGGAACTTGAAATTTTAAAAATCATAACAAATTTTTGAAAAAAATAAGATAAAATTTGACCATCTGTAAGAAAATTTCAAAAATTAAATGAAGGCCATAAGAAGTAATATCAACAACTTTTTAATTAACTTCTGGTTTACTTCATTCATTTCCACCAGATTTTGTGTTACAAATTTTCTCCCCGTTTTTCCCCTACCCACCTCCCCAAAATAGCAGTCCCCCAGGATATCCCCTCCTCTTATTTCCCAATTACATGCAAAATAGTATTAATAATAGTATATATATATATATATATATATATATATATATATATATATATATATATATATATATATATATATTTAAACATTTGGTTTTAAAACTTCTAATTCCAGATTCATTCCCTTCCTCCCTTGTTACCCATCCTTACTGGGAAGATAAGCAATTCAATATAGGTTGTACATGTGTAGCTATGCAAAGCATTACCATAGTAGATATATTGTAAAAGATTGACTATATTTCCCTTTCTCCTATCCCACCTCCCCCTTGTTCTATTCTCTACTTTGATCTTGTCCCTTTTCAAAAGTGGCTGCTTCCAACTTCCCTCCCCCCAAGCCTGCCCTCCCTTCCATCATCCCCCCTCTTATCCCCTTCCCCCTACTCTCCTGTAGGGTGAGATACCCTATTTAGTATATATGTCATTCCCTCCCTGAGACAAATTCAGTGATTATAAGGTTGGCCCATTCCCTTATGCCTTCCTGTTCTTCCCCTCCATTGAACCCATTTTCCCTTGCCTCTTCTATATGACATAGTTTGCCCCATTCTGTCTCTCCCCATCTCCTCTCATTATATTCTTCTCTCACCTCTTGATTTCACCTTTTAAGTATCATCCCTTCCTATTAAATTGGTCCTGTGCCCTCTATCTATGTATACCTATAAACATAGATATACACATTCACATATGTATTCTTATGCTTATATACCCTCCAATAAAGAATATATATATATATGTATATATATATATATATATATATATATATATATATATATATATATATTGCCTTCAACTATTTTCATACTGAGAAAAGTTTCATCAGTTACAATTATCGTTTTTCCATATAGGAATGTAAATAGTTCAACTTTGATAAGCTCCTTATGATTTCTTTTCCCTGTTTACCTTCTCATGCTTCTCTTGCTTCTTGTATCTGAATGTCAAATTTTCTATTCAACTCTGGTTTTTTCTTCAAGAATACTTGAAATTCCTCTAATCCACTGAATGACCATATTTTCCCCTGAAACATGATACTCAGTTTTGCTGGGTAGGTGATTCTTGGTTTTAATCCCAGCTCCTTTGACCTGAGGAATATCCTCTTCCAGGCCCTTCAATCCCTCAGTATAGAAGCTGCCAGATCCTGTGTTATTCTGATTGTGTTTCCACAATATTCGAATTGTTTCTTCCTGGCTGCTTGATCTGGGAATTCCAGAACCTGGCATAATATCCCTAGGAGTTTTCTTTGGGGGATCTTTTTCAGGAGGTGATCTGTGGATTCTTTCAACCTCTATTTTGCCTTCTGGTTTTAAAACATCAGGGCAGTTTTCCTTGAGAATTTCTTGGAGGATAATTTCTAGGTTCTTTCTTTGATCATGGCTTTCAGGTAGTCCAATAATTTTTATATTATCTCTCCTGGATTTATTTTCCGGGTCAGTGGTTTTTCCCATGAGATATTTCACATTGCCTTCTATTTCATTTGTTTGGATCTGTTTAACAGCCTCTTGATTTCTCAAAAAGTCACTAGTTTCCCTTTGGTCCATTCTAAATCTGAAGGAAAGATTCTCCTCAGTGAGCTTTTGAGATTCTTTTTCCATCTGGCAAATTCAGCTTTTTAAGGCTTTCCTCTCCTCATTGCCTTTTTTAGCCTCTTTTGCCATTTGAATTAGTCAATTTTTTTTTTTTTTTTTGCTTTTTGGAGGGCAGTTGGAGTTAAGTAACTTGCCCAAGGTCACACGGCTAGGTTTTTTTTATTTGTGTGTGCGTTAAGTGTCTAAAGCCAGATCCGAACTCAGGTCCTTCTGACTCCAGGGCCGGCGCTCTACTCACTGCGCCACCTAGCCACCCCCGAGTTAGTCTATTTTTAAGATGTTATTTTCCTCAGTCAGACTGCTGACTCTCCTTTCATTATTTTCTTGCATCATTTTCATTTCTCTTCCCAATTTTTCCTCCACTTCTCTTATCTGCTTCTTAAGGTCCTCGATGGCCTGTAACCAGCTCGTATTCTCATTTGAAGTTTTTGGTGCAGGAATTCTGACTTCACTGTCTTCCTCCTGTTCCATGCTTTGATCCTTTTGCCCCCAAAATAGGAGTCTAATGTTGGAATCTTCTGTTTGTTTTGTTTCCTTTGCCTGGGCATGTTGCCACTCAGTTACTTGACTTTTGGGCTTTTTGCCACAGTAGGACTCTGCCACTAGACAGGGGAGCTTCTGACCCAAACTCTGGGGTTTTCTCAGCTGCAAGAGGAATTAGTTGGGTGCCCTCTCTGAAGCCTCCACACGCTCTGGCAAGCTGGTTACATACTCCAGGACCTCCACCCCAGACCACAATCCAGATCCAAGCAGGTTAAAGCAAGAGAGATTATATCTCAGACTGGTTGCTTGGTTCCCCTACAGTCTGCAAGCCATTGGGGGAGGTGGAAGCTGGAGCTGCACAGAAATCCTGTTTCTACTCCACCATCTTGACTCTGCCCCCAACAATTTTTTTAAAGGAAATAGGGAACAACTGGCTGTCATCCTCCATCAGCTCTCTTAGGGACCTAAGCTTAGGTGCCCCAAGTCACATAGGCACTAATAAAGAACAGAGTGAAGATTTGAACTCAAGTCTTCCACATCTAAATCCAATAGTTTTTCACTCTCCTGAAGGTCTGCCTTCATCCCAGTCAAAGATTAAATACGCTGAAGACCACAGGGCCAGGTTCAGATCCCTGGGATGTATTCCAAGAGACCTCCCAACGTCTAACTCAATATTGGTCCATTAGTACCTACTTGAGGTTTGATCATTTGATCTCCAGCTATGCATCTCTCCTGACTGTCTTGAGCTGGATCATTCAGCTGCCATCTTCCCATCCCCTCCATGTAAATATTGTCAGAAATAGTCTCAGGTGCCTTAATGAAGTCCACAGGCAGGGGGTCTCTGGCTTTCCTTTAGTTTACCAGTATAATAACCTTATTCAAACAGAGGGGAGGTAGAAACAAAGTGAAGCTGGCAGGACCTAGGATCATAAGTTTTTTTTTAACTCAAGAGGAAGTGAATCAATTAAGAAATTGTGAATGAAGTGGCAGAGGTAATTCCCAAGAGAGGAAATTCCCTCTACTGATATAGGTTGGCACTGTCTTTGCAATTTTCAGCCCTAGAGAGTTGCCTAGAATACTGAGGGGTGAAGTGAGTTGCCAACAGATAACAGAGGTAGGACTCAAACCTAAGTCTCAGTTTCCTCATTTGTAAAATGAGGATAGAGAGGAGACTATTTTCCAGCTAAATTTTCCAGGACTACTTCCAGCTAAAATCCATGATCCTATGATGTCTATGTGCTCAGAAGCCATTCCTTTCCATTATGCAAAGCAAAGTCTATGTGGCCACTTTCCAGGGATGTTTTCAAGTTCATGAGTTCAAATCCAACTTCAGCTACTCACTACTTGTGTGACCCTGGGCAAATAATTTAATCGCCATCTGTGTCAGTTTTCTCAACTATAAGATGGGGATAATAATAATAGCTATTTCCCAGGGCTGTTGTCAGGATCAAATTAGATGACCTATGTAAGTGCTTAAAGTACTTGAATCCTTGAAGCTCTATGGAAATGCTAGCACAATTCTTCTTCTCAACCAGCTATGCTTTGGATTGGATGATCTCTGAAGTGCCTTCCAACTCTGAGATTCCCATATTTCAAAGAATCTTAGATTTGGACGATCCGGATCTTTAGGTGTCATGCAATCCAACACCCTCATTTTATAGATGAGGAAAGTGAAGCCCAGAAAGAGATAGACTCTGCCTAAGTTCACCCAACTAGTAAGTTACAGAGCTGGGGCTGGAACCCATACCAAATCTTGGAACTCTAAGGCCAAAGAAAGCTCTGCTTCCACCCAAATAGCCTGTCCCTAATAGAATGCCTATTTAGGTGCTAAGATGGCAGAGAGTGATGGAAGCTAGAATGGTCAGAAATGGCTTCCCAATGCAAACAGGTCTGGTGCAGGGCCTTGAAAAGCAGCTAGGGTTTGGAAGTAGTCCCGAAGAAGTAAGGGGAGAACATTCTACTAGTCTACCTGGGTGAGAGCTATTGTGCTCTGGCCTAGCCTGGTGTCAGTATGCAGAAGCAGAGAGTAGGACTGGGGTAGGGGGTGAGATGATGCCAAAGATACTTGCCAATTTGGATCAGAAAGGTTCCTGGAGAGAAAGCTGCAGAGAAACTGAGTTCCCCTGGTCCCAAACCTGGACAGTAAGCACTCTTCGTTTTGCATCTAAAAGTTGATCTAGAACCTAGAATGGACTGTACTAATACCCTCTTTCTGAGCTAAATTCCCCCAATTCACATCTATTATAATCATTTTCTTCTTGACACAAAAGTTCAAGCAACAGCCTATCAATTAGTTAGCTGTCAATAGCTGTTTGCAATGCATTGTCAGGGGGTGACCACAGGATTCCAAGAAATAATTATAATATGAAAATACAATAATATCTCATTAGCATTCAATGCAACAGTAATATTATACCCAAATTGAATGCCTTAGGAACCAAGGCCTGCCCTAATTTCAGCACCAATGTTGAAATGCAGAAATCTCTGTGGCACATTAATAGGCTACGAGGGTGAATTAACAATAGTAATTAACAATAAGCATCCTTTAATTAAGCTATTTCAGAAAGTCTGACTCCCACTGGGCTTATTGTAAGTGTGGCACATACTTTTAATTTATAATAATTCAGTGTACAGGTTCCTTGGTGTCTCTGTGGGAGTATAGAATTATCAAGATCATTTTAGTATAATTAATAGATGGGAGCATCTTGAAAACTGAATTGTGTCCAGCTGGTTATTCTTTAAAATAGGTGAGAGGTGCTTATGATATTTTCTGGAAACTGGAACAAATGTCCTTTTGCTGTTGTCAATTATAACCTAAAGGCATTCTAAGAGCCCATTCGATAGGACATGATTACTTTTCAGCAGCTCCTTTCAGCTCTATAATGGTCTATATATAGACTTGGAGCAGCTAGGTCAAATCTAAACAGAGTCTATTTGTCCCTATTAAATTTCAAATCTGACATTTGGGCTCAAAAAGATCACTTTCACAAATGGACGATGGGGAGATGTGGCTTGACCACAGTTTTATCGGAGGAAAAAGACTCAGATGTTTCCATGGACTGGCAGCCAGTCAATAGGGAGAGATGGCATTGTAGGTAGGTTCAATGAAGAGGCCCAGCTTCCATGGATAAAAAGGGGACAGTTCCACTCTACTCTGCCTGGGTCAGAATACCTCTGCAGAACTGTGACCAGTTTGTCACCACTGTCATTTAAGGACACTGGTAAACTGGAGTGGAGAAAGGGAAGAAAGAGCCTCCAGATGATGGTAACATAAAGACTGGGCGGATTCTAAGTGTCCCAAAGTAGAAGGCATGGCCTTGCTGGAGGGCTTCATACAAAGGCTGGCTGGCTACTTGTACAGTATGTGGTAGAGGGCACTCTTGTTCACATTGAGGGCTCAGCACAGTGCCTGGTACAAAGTAGATGGTTAATAAATGTTTATTCATTGACTTGTTAATACAGGCTAGATTAGGTGATTTCAGAGGTTTCCCCAACTCCAAGATTTTGTGATTTTTTGAAAGTAGTACTTCATTGTGAACAATCCCCAACCCCTTTTGGTATCAAATCTTATGGCAGGGCTGCCTCTTCTTTCTTCCTCTGCTGTGGTTTAGTAAAAAAAAAAAAGATGGGGGTATATTAGATAATGCGATACAGACAGCATAAATGGAGAAGAAAAATGAAGGGGGTTGTGAAATCCTCAGACTAGCCAAGCAGTCCCTGAATAATCCAAAGTTGACCATCATGAAATCACATACTCAAGCTGGAAGGGGCCTTACAAATGTGATGTAAACCCAATGGAGTCACTTCCTCCAGGAATCTCTTCACTGGTGCCAGGTAGGATGCTAAGAATGGGAAATTCAAAGAAATGCAAGAATACAAACCCTGCCACAAAAGGAGCTCACATTCTGACATACATACTAAATGGGATTTCTCACCCTACAGGAGAGTGGGGGGGGGGGGAGCGGGAGGGGGGAGATGATGGAAGGGAGGGCAGGCTGGGGGGAGGAGGGAAATTGGAAGCACCCACTTTTGAAAAGGGGCAGGATCAAAGTGGGGAGTGGACCAGGTGGGAGGTGGGATAGGAGGGAGGGAAATATAGTCAGTCTTTTACAATATATCTACTATGGTAATGTTTTGCATAGCTACACATGTACAACATATACTGAATTGCTTATCTTCCCAGTAAGGGTGGGTGACAAGGGGGGAAGCGAATGAATCTGGAATTCATAAATCTAAAATCAAATGTTTTAAAAATATATAAATACTATTATTAATACTATTTTATGTATAATTGGGAGATAAGATGTGCAGGCATTGGGGCACAGGGATTCACCTTGCCCTACTGGAAAAGTCGAAGGGGGTATGGGAGAAGAGATGGGAGAGAGCAGATTGGATGAGGGGATATCCTGTGGGGCTGCTATTCTGGGGTGGTGGGTAGGGGAAAAATGGGGAAAAAACTGTAACTCAAAATCTGGTGGAAATGAATGATGTAAACCAGAAGTTAATAAAGCATTTGAAAAAAAGAGCTCTCATTCTAAGGAGGAGACAACACACATGCAACTATGTGCATACAAGACATTTACAACATAAATGGGAGGTAAGTGGGAAGGCACTGGGGGTGGGGGAGGGAGCATGGAGAACAGGTTCTTGCATAAAGTGGGCTTTGACCTGAGTCTTGAACAAAGCTAGGGAAAGCAGGAAGCATAAGTGAAAATGGAAAACGTTCCAGGATACAGGATACGGAATACTGTGTTAGGGGAACATGGAGAAGGTTAGTATCACTGGGTCATAGATATATGGAGGAGGAGGATGGGTAAGAAGGTTATGACAAAGTTGCCCCAAACTCTAGGATGACCTTGTCCCTAGGAGTTGTGCCTCACAAAATCAAAGTGGAATTTGGAGCCCCTCATGAAAGATTTAAGATGAAATGAGCTTAAAGTAAAAGATTTCCATTGTATACAATGAAGTCCTACCAGGTCATCAAGGCTATAGGAATGAAGAAGAGAGAAAAGTCACAGTCTCCATCCTGGGATATCTTCAAGGACAGGCCAGATAGCCGTATGTCCTGGACGGTGCAGACATTGATCTCTCTGAAGGCAAGGAAGGCAGTTATCTAAAGGTCTCTTCATGCTTTAGGATTCTATGAACAACAAATGAATAAAACTTCATTGGAACCTTAGCTAGCTGTAACTATGAGTAGGGTGAAATCATGTGAGGGCTGGAGGAGAGTGTGGAACATGAGTACAATAATGCCGAGTGAGGGGAGAGGTTCATTCCCAAGAGAGTCTGACTCTTGTCCCTGCAAGGAAGGGTTGGCTGGTGGTAGGTGAGGCCCTGGAAAATCGGTATCATAGCAACAAAATCCTGGATTTTAGAAGTATTTGCAGGTAAGGCATGAGGACAATAATTATCATAGGAAAGTAGCAAACCCCTTTGGAAAGGACTTACTGCCCCATGTTGGTACCCTGGGGGCAAACCCTTGTCTGCCCCATACTAGATATAGTTTGAATTTTATTAAAGTGATAAATCATTCAGCAAATATAATGTTGCACAAATGGTCTAATCTAAATTCTGAGATGATAGGCTCAATAAATAATAATTTAATATTTAACCATAATACCAGGTCTTAGGAAGCAGGGGGTATCCATCTTTGTAAGAGTATGGGCTTCAGATTTCTAGCCTAAATGTGCACAGAGGGTTATTCTAATCACAGATGAGATCATTTGGAACCATACTCTAGGCAACCTGGTGGTGCTACTTTGGGCCTGGAATCAGGAAGACCTGACTTCAAATTCTGCCTTGGACGTTCATTTGCTGTGTGACCCTGGGACAAGTAACTTAATTTCCCTCAGCCTCAGTTTTCACATCTATATAATAAGGGCTTGGACTCAGTGGTTTCTAAGGTTCCATCTAACCTTAAATAAATGTCTGTGAACCTAATAACCCATCAGAGATATTTATCTCTCTTGTATTTCTGGCACACTTGACTTTGGCATTCTCCTTATCCATCTATGGCAGGTCTAAATGGGCTCATTCTTTGTTCTCTCACAGAGATGATCAAAACCAAACATCCAAGTCTATTGTATTAACTTGAATGCCATAAAGAAGATATAAACAAATTGAAAGCAAATCAAAGGAGTTCCAGAAACTATAGAAAAAATGAGGAACTCTTGTCACACTAATATTTGAATTGTTTTCTTTGCAGCCAAGGTGACCAAAAGTGCTAGGGCTAAAACCAAGATCAAGGTTGGCATTTGCAATTTTACATATCCAAAAACATAAAATGTGATAGGAAGTAAAATTGTCAGCTACTGAGATGCATTGGGACACACCTAGCTAAGAGCAGAAGAGCACATCATTGCACCCAAACTCATGCCACAAAGGGGAAGAAGTTAATTTGATGTCAATTTGGATAGAGGTCTTCAGTGGAGTGCCCCAGGCATCTGTGCCTGGCTTTGTACTGTTTAACATTCTTATCAAGGCCTCAGAGAAAAGCATAGATGGCATGCTCATTAAATAAGGAAGGTGACAACGAAGAAAGGAGGGATAGCTAACATACTGGATGTCAAAGTCTTAATCCAAAAAGATCTCAACAAGCTAGAACATGGGGCCAGAACTAATAAGGAGAAATTAACAGATATAAAGTCTTACACTTGAATTAAAAAATCAATTTCACCAGTGAAAAGATAACAGAGGCATAGCTAGAATACAGCTGATTTTTAAAAATCTGGAAACTTAGAACTGGAAGAGACTTTAGAGATCATGTAGTCCAACCCTTTAATTTTATAGATAAGTTAAGTGACTTGCCTAAGGTCACATGGTAGCAACTGACATGATTTGGATGTGAACCCAGGTCCTCCAATTCCAAACTCGGGACTCTTGCCATTGGACCATAGTTAGCTGACTTTAAATCCAATGCAAATCAGTAGTGACGTGGAACTTCCCCAAATTAATAGCACTTTAGGTTCCATTAAGAAAAGCATAATGTGCAAGTGTAGGAAGGTCATTGTCCTATCACACTTTTCCCTGCTCATATAATATGTGAAGTACCATGTTCAGTTGTGAGCACTGAGTTGGGGGGGGGGGGCCGAAATGAGAACATTCAGAAGAAGATAATCAGGATAGTGAAGGGCCTGGAGATCATACCATATGAGCAGCTACTGAAACAATTGAGGGGATTTAACCTGAAGGAGTGAAGTGCCATCATGTGGAAGGGGGATTGGATTCATCTTGCTTAGCTATAAAGGCAGAACCAGGAATAATGAGTAAAAATCAGAGAGAGGGGGCAGCTACATGGCACAGTGAATAGAATACCAGCCTTGGAGTCAGGAGGACCTGAGTTCAAATCTGGCCTCAGACACTTAACAAAAAAACTATCCATGTGACCTTGGGCAAGTCACTTAACCCCAATTGTCCTCCCCCCCCCCCCCCAAGAAAAAAGAAAATCAGAGAGAGAGAAATTTAGGCTTAATAGAAGATCAAATTGAACTATGAAAGCAGAAAGGGCTGCCTCTGATCTTCATCAGATGCCTCCAAGCAGGGGCTGGATGACCCCTTGTCCAGGCATTTTGTACAGGTGACTTGCACTCAGGGCTTGACTGGAATTGTAGGCCTCTGAGACCTCTACTAAAATCTGAAATTGGTGAGAGTGTATGAGAAAATGAAGGGTAAATTATCTTCACTGCCACAAAAGGGATTCAAAGAAAACATGGCTTTGACACTGAGTCAATAGCATCATCTTCATTTATAGATAGCAAAGCTGATTTTTTATTAGGGTTATAATTTTTAAGTGGTTTCCATTTGATTTCCTTTCTTTCATGTCCAATTTTAGTGCCTGAATTGTGTTCAGGACATTATAATTAATTGTCCAAATGTGTTAAGTATAAAATCATATGTGTAAATAACCAGTAGTACAGTTAGACAATTGCTTTGTTAGAATGAACAGCCCAGGCTAATTGTGCTTGTGGTTAACTAATTGTAGGTATGAACATTTCCGTGTTTCCTCCTAGATGCAAAGCCATTCATCTTCTTTTTAAAATGGTTTTGTATATCCAAAAGGAAAGTAAAGGAATAAAAACCAGTGAGCCTGCCCAAGTGGCTTTTCTGAAACATGGAGAAAAATATTCAGTGTGGGCACCAACAGCTAATGAGGATGAAAATTAGTGTTCCACTGAGAATCTAGGACTGTGTGTGTATGTATAACTACAGCAGACAGATTCTGTAAGACACATGTGCTCCTATGGGAGAAGCAGAAAGAACATGTGTGATAGGAAAAATACAGAGGAAATAATCAAATTATTTGAAAATAAATTAGTAGAGGTCCAATGGTTATGTATGCCATAAATCTATAAATAAATTAGAAACACAACAAGGACAGTTTAGCCAAGGAAGGGAGGGGAAGGACAAAAAGGGGAGGGGAAGGACAAAAATGGTAGGGGAAAGGGAGGACAGGAGGACAGGAGTAAACTCAAGCCACTGCAGTTGGCATTTCTTGAGGGACTACGATTATGGACTCCTCTGGGTTTTCAGCCCAGCATTTGGTGCCCCTAGTAAAAAATGGGCCTGAATTTCTTGTGCAGTTTGGAGCTAAGAATTGGGAAGCAGGGCTTCATATGTGTAGCTGAAGCTTGCTTTATTCGACCCTCCAAATATATCCAAGGCAGATTGCAAAAGAAAGGCCATTTCATCCTCCTAGTTTCTGGTCAGACAGTCCACTGGAAAGTAAATATATTTGCGTCATGATTCAACAGTCAAATCTGCTTGAGAATTGGGAGCAAAAAAGAAGAAACACTTGGACCGTAAAAGCAAAGCGATGAAATGTAAGGTGGTGGATACTAAAGCAGAGCTGTAGTAGAGCCAGCTTATACAGGCTCAGGAGAGTCAGCTATTAAATTTTCACACTGAAAATAAAACCTCAGAAATTAGGAGATGCTACAAATCAGGGTTTGATTTATTGTTTTGTTGATCGTCTAGATTTCAGAAAGTGATGGAGAAAATGTTGCTAATTCTGACTAAACTCCAAAGTGTGTCTGTGCACATTTTTGGAGAACTGGTTGTTAAACATTCACCATCACAGCTCTATATTAAAACCAGAAGCCCTGGAAGTGGTTGGTGGAATAGCTATGTGGGGGTGACATCAGAGCCATAGTAGGGGACCTGGGATTTCATTGGTGTAGAGAAGTCCCAAATGAGGTCATTCATTCTACTGATGGAGGTTAGCACCTGTTCTGAAATTTAGGCTTTTAAAGAGTTTGCCAAGAGCACTGAGAGGTTAAATGATTTGCTCAGGGCCACAGAGCTAGGATGTGTCAAAGGTGACTTAAATTCAGTTCTTCCTGGCTCCAAGACCAATTTTCTATCCACTCCACCATGGCTGCCTCTCACAGAAAAAGCAATATTAATAAAATACAAGAGACTAGGACCCTGTGAAGATCTTTGGGTACTTAATCATTCCAGTGAAGTTATAGGGTCAATGCTGTTAAAATGGACAATACCACCAGGGGAAAGCCACAGAGACCTGCTAAAACTTTTTCTTAATTAAGTAGTCCTGTTATACATACAAATCCTTGGATCCCCTCCCCCCCATACAACATGAGGTACATACTGACTCTACAAGGGCTACTGCTGCTACAAAGGGGCTATATCTGGCGGGAGCACACCTAGAGAAACAGGAAAGACTCCAAACAAAGACTAAAGAGTCTGCCATATTGGAGCCCTAGAAGAAGTGAGGAGACTCCTTCTCCCTAGCCAATCCCAGATGGTTCCAGATAGATCTATCCTCCCAATCCTCGGGATTATTTAAAAGGATCAACTGAAGATAAGGCAATAACAAAGTCAAGAACTATTGGCCTTGTTGCATCATTAATAAGTCAGTCTTCGGACAGAAATTGGAAGAGCCATTTTCTATGGCAGACATATTACCTAGAAGCCTCTAGCTTCCTGGAATTTCTGTCAAAAATTCCAGTTCTTAGTGATAACTTTTCTTTTTTTTTCTTTTTTTTAACTTTTATTTTTTTATTTTTTTTTAACAAATGCTTTATTAACTTCTGTTTTACATCATTCATTTCCGCCAGATTTTGAGCTACAATCATTTTCCCCCCGTTATTCCCCTACCCAACCTCCCAGAATAGCAGTCCCACAAGATATCGCTTCCTCCAATCTGCTCTCTCCCATACCTTCTCCCATATCCCCTTCAACTTTTCCATTAGAGGAAGGTGAATCTTTGTGTCCCAATGCCTGCACATCTTATCTCCCAATTATAAGCAAAAGAGTATTAATAATAGTATTTATATATATTTGAAACATTTAATGTTAAGACCTCGAATTTCAGATCCATTTCCTTCCTCCCTTGTCACCCATTCCCTCTGGGGAGATAAGTAATTCAATATATGTTGTACATGTCTAGCTATGCAAAACATTATCATAGTAGATATATTGTACAAGGCTGCTTACAATTCCCTCCCACTCATCCCACCCCCCACCTGGTCCATTCCCCACATGATCCTGTCCCTCTTCTATAGTGGGTACTTCCAACCACCCCTCCCCCCAAGGATGCCCTCCCATCCATCTTCCCTCCTCTCATCCCCCTTCCCCCTATTCTGCTGCAGGTTGAGATATCCCATTTAGCATGTATGTCATTCTCTCCCTGAACCAAATTCAATGAGAATGTGGTTTTGCCTTTTTGCCTTCCTATTCTCCCCTCCCTTGCAACCACTTCCCCTTGCTTCTTCTACATGAGATAGTTTACCCTACCCTGTCTCTCCCCATCTCCTCTTGCCACTTTCCTCTCTCACCTCATAATTTCATCCCTTGAGTATTCTCCCTTCCCAACAAATTCAACCTATGCCCTCTATCCACATATAACTGTAACCATATACACACACATTCACATATGTATTCATATGACCACACACCCTTCTTCCATTATTTTCATAGTGAGAAAGATAGCATCAGTCACAGTTATTGCTTTTCCATATAGGAATGTAAATAGTTCAACTTTGATAAGTTCCTTTTGATTTCTTTTCCTTGATTACCTTCTCAGGCATCTCTTGCTTCTTGTGTCTGGACGTCAAATTCTCTATTCAATTCTGGTTTTTTCCTCAAGAATGCTTGAAAGTCCTCTATTCCACTGAATGACCATATTTTCCCCTGAAACAAAATACTCAGTTTTGCTGGGTAGGTGACCCTTGGGTTCATTCCCAGCTCTTTGCCCTCTGGAATATCATATTCCATGCCCTTCGATCCCTCAGTGTAGAAGCTGCCAGGTCCTGGCTATTCTGATTGTGTTTCCACAATATTGAAATTGTTTCTTCCTGGCTGCTTGTAGTATTTTCTCCTTGATCTGGGGATTCTGGAACCTGGCTATAATATTCCTGGGAGTTTTCTTTTTGGGATCTTTTCAGGAGGTGATCGGTGGATTCTTTCAACCTCTATTTTGCCCTCTGGATCTAAAACATCAGGGCAGTTTTCCTTGAGAATTTCTTGAAGGGTGATTTCTAGGTTCTTTCCTTGATCATGGCTTTCAGGTAGTCCAATAATTTTTAAATTGTCTCTCCTGGATCTATTTCCCAGGTCAGTGGTTTTTCCCATGAGATATTTCACATTGCCTTCTAATCTTTCATTTGTTTGGATCTGTTTAACAGCATCTTGATTTCTCATAAAGTCACTAGCTTCCATTTGCTCCAGTCTAACTCTGAAGGAATGAATCTCCTCAGTGAACTTTGAGATTCTTTTTCCATCTGGCAAATTCGACTTTTTAAGGCATTCTTCTCCTCATTGCCCTTTTGGGCCTCCTTTGCCATTTGAGTTAGTCTATTTTTTAAGGTGTTGTTTTCTCAGTCAGGCTGTTGACCCTCATTTCATACTTTTCCTGCATCCTTCTCATTTCTCTTTCCAATTTTTTCTCCACTTCTCTTATTTGATTTTTAAAGTCCTTCTTAAGGTCCTCTATGGCCTGCAACCTGCTCATGTTTTCCCCTGGGGCTTTTGGAGCAGGACTTCTGCCCTCACAGTCCTTTTCCTGCTCTATGCCCCCAAAATAGGAGTCTAGGGTTGCATTTTTCTGTTTCCTTTGCCTTGGCATGTTGCCACTTAATTGCTTGACTTTTGGGCTTTTTGCCACACTATGGCTTTAAGGCCAGCTAGAGGAATTTTCGTCCCGAACGTGTGGGGGGCAACTTCCGTTTCTGGCAAGCTGTAAACCCACCCACGACTTCCACCCTAGATCACAATCCAGATCCAGGGAGGTTAAAGCAAGAGCGATTACCCCCCAAGACTGATCGCTGGATCTCCCTACAATTTGCAGGCCAGGAGCTGGAGCTGCCTCTGAAAACTACAAAATGGTGTGTCTCCTCAGGGGCTTCTAGCCCCCAGGGGAGGGAGCCGACGCATTCCCCAAATACAGGTCCCAAAGTGCATAGGACACTAACCTCTTACTTTGTCCTAGGCATGTCTATGTTGATAATTCTGGAGTCGCCACAGCTGCTGGTGTTCTGGGGTTCCTCCAGCTGGCTGCTGGCCCTGCCGCCCTGTGGCTAAAACCTCAGCTCACGTGGACCTGGGCTCGGCTCGGCTCCGCTTTCTGCGCTCTGCGCGTTGCACGCTGCCGGCTCCCAGAGTGCTGCACTGGTCCTTCCTGCAGGGCTGCTGGGCTGTCCTCAGCAGGAGGTTAGCTTCTCTGTGTCGTTCTGTGGGTGCTAGGGCTCCAGAAGTTGTTCAGAGTCCCCTTTTACATAGTTTGGGGGAAATCTTGTGGTGCTCCCACAGAAGGAGCAGAGCTCAGCTCCCCCATCCTTTCACTCCAGGAGAGCTCTTAAGATTGAAAGCAGGTGAGGCATCGAGGTGTTGAAGTGAATAGAGTATGGCCCTGGAGTCAGGAGGACCTGAGTTCAAATCAGGCCTCAGAAACTTAACACTTACTAGCTGTGTGACCTTAGGCAAGTCCCTTAACCTCAATTGCCCTGAATCCCCCCTCCAAAAAAGCAAAAAGAAAGAAAAAAGGATCGATAACTTTTCAAATACCATGACTTTCACTAACTTTCCCCTTTGAAACAGAGGGAAATACAAAGGGAAGTATAGACTTGGTTGGTGAAAACCTTAAACAATATGGGTATAAATGGTCATAAAGCATCATATCTTAAGGGGTTCTGGAAATGGAATTTTCTGGGTTGGTCACTTGGCTCTAAAGTTTCATTATTTTCATGTTTGTAGAAAAACCAAAAAAAAACTTCATAATATAGGAGAAAAAAACCAGATAAACCAGTGAAGTGATCCTTAGATATATTCCCTCAAAACCTAGTGTGACTATCTCACATTTCAGTCAGAGTAAGACAGCCACTTTGGTTTCTTTGTGTTTTTATTTTCTGGCTGCTATTCCCCGGACTTGATTTGGGGGATTGACTAGTGGGTGGAGCAGATCAACAGGTGTGGTAATATAAACATACACCCTGCCAGGATAACTCTTTTTAATGGTAATTGACAGTTGTCCAAGAACAGCACTCATAGATGCAGCAAGTGCTTTAGCTTTAGCAAAATGGAGTGATCCCCCAGACTCTACAACTCTGTGTAGAGCCATCTAGTGAGGTGGAAACAATGAAGCAAATATCCATCTATTGGCTGTGGCTTATTGCTAAAAGCCTAGACTCACACATACTGGGTTCAATTTTTAAAATTTTTAATTGCTGTCTTTGGTTTTTATATCACCTATACTTCCCAATACATTCCTCTCCTCTCTTCTTCCCAGAGAGATATCCTTTATAGCAAAGAATAAAAATGAGCAAAAAAAAAATTCAGCAAAACCAGCCAACATATTGAAAAAGTCTGATGTTATATGCAGTATTCCACACTCATAGTCCCCCACCTATGCAAAGAAGGGAAGAGAGGGAGGTATCATCTTATATTTTTTCTTTGGTGTCAACCTGATTTTGCTGTTATTTTTCTTTCCTTTTAGATTGTCACAGTCATCATGTCTATTGCTTTTATGGTGCTTGTTTCACTTTGCATCAGTTCTTATAAGGCTTCCTGTGCTTCCCTGTATCCATTGGTTTTTTACATAATAATAATATTCCATTACATTCATGTGCCATAATTTATTTAACCTTTCCTCAATTGATGAGCTTTGAGTTTGTTTCTTTGCAACAACAAAAAACCCACTGCTTTGAACTCATGGAGTATTTCTTTTTTATCACTGACCTCCTCGGGTTATACGCCTAGCAGTGGGATATTTGGCTCCATGAATATAAACATATTAATAATTTTCTCAACATAGTTCCAAATACTTTCCAGAATGGGTAGACCAAATCACAGGTCTTGACACAGTGCTTGACTTTCACAAGCCCTCCAACACTTACTATTTCAATCTTTTTGTCATCTTTGTCAATTTGCTGAATATAAAGTGAAACATCAGCATTTGTATTTCCCTCACTATAAGTCATTTCAAATACTGTTTCATATGGTTGTCATTCTTCTTTTGAGACCTCTTTGTTCATATCCTTTGACCACACATCTATTGCTAATAGCTTTATATTTCTGCTAGCTGCTTATCTATCTTAGATAGCAGACCTGCATCAGGGATATTTGATACAATTTTTTCCCCAATCAACTGATTTCTTCTTCTATGAGTTGTGTCAATTTTACATAAAATTTTTTTCAATCTTATGCAATCAGATTTCTCTATTTTGTTATTTGTGAAAATCTCTATCATTTGTTTGGTCAAGAATTCACTCCTTCTCCATAGCTGTGAAAAGTACCCGAACTGTTTGTCTTTTCACTTTTTTCTTTCTCTTTTCTTTCTTTCTTCCCTTTTTTGGCATGGCCTCTAATATTTGATATTCATAATAATTTTGAGTTTATTTGATATATGTGTAAGATATTATTTTATACCTAATTTCTGCCTTACTGATTTTCAGTTTTCCCAGAAATTCTTGTCAAATAGGGAATACTTCTCTAGGTAATTTATATTCTCAAGTTGATCAAACACTGAGTTACTGCATTCAACTTTTTAAAATTCTTCCTTATCTACTGTTCCATTGATGTACTTTCTGTTTCTTAACCAATAACAAAATATTTAGATGGTATAGAAGTGCTATCCCACCTTCATCCCTACTTTTTTTTCATTGTTTCCCTTGAGGACCTAAATATTTTGTTTTTCCAAATCAATTCTGTCGTTGTCTAGTTCAATAAATTATCTTCTTGGTAGTATAATTGACATAGCACTGAATCTGTAAATTAACTTAGACATTATCATCATTTTTATTACATTTGCATGGTCTGGACATGAGCACTTAATATTCTTTGAGTTATTTGTCATTCTTTCTGTTTTCAAGGAGAATTTTGTAATTGTAGCCTTGAGTATGCCTTTTAGATGGACTGCCAGATATTGTGTGCCTTTCATAGTTCTTTTTCATGGGGCTTCACTTTCTATTATATTCGCCTATATTTTATAAAGATGGGATTGATTGGTCAAATAACCCCATTCCATTTAAAATAAATGATAAGATCATTTATCCATTGAATGGATATCAATGAGATTGACTAAATGAAATCAATCCATTTCAATTTGGGGGCTTAGACTAAGCGTGAAAAGTCTTTGAAAATCAATTTGATGAAGTGAATGATACCAGACAGAAAGTCTGTTCCAACTAGCTGAGGGATTTCAGTATGTCCTGTAGGTCCAGTATAAAAGCACAAGTTAGCTAGAATGGGTAGGGAGGGGAGTATGTTTCTATAATATTGAGTCATTCCAGAAATTTGAGCAAGTGTAGTATTCTAGCTAACCCCCCTGAGAAGGAACTTTCTAGGGGAAGAGAGGGAAGGAGAAGTCTAAGTTTCAGCCTTGGGTCTCCTTTCTCCCTCTCCTTTAACTGGAAGAAGATCTTAGAATCTTCAAAGGGTCCAGAGGATTTTGGACTTCTCATTTTCCCACTGGTTTCCTAATGGCATCTCCATATCAGCTGATAGTATTGCCAGCACTGGAAATCAAGGACAGACTGAACAACGTCCAAATGGGAACAAGTAGGAGCTTTGAATTACCCCTTTGCCATATGTGTTCTCTAGCATGAACCCACTTTCCCAAAGACTCCATATACTTGCGGGAGAGCATGTCATGGACTTTTTGAGAGGGTCTATTCTTACTCTAAGATCTTAGTAAATATCCCCTTTCTAAAAGTGACTTAAGACTGGATGGCTGATTCTCAATCGATAATCTAGTGGGGGCTTGACACAATAATATTAAAGAAGACTCCCCAAGGGTGCCCTTAGAACCCTGAGGGGGAGATATAGCCTTACTCTGGGACCTAAGAATCATCTGTGAAAGTAGGGAGCTTGGATAAGGAACTTTAGAGCTTAGATGGGCTACATATTGATATTGCTATAGTGAAACATTTTGGAGTTTTGTGGGTTTATTTTGCATCCTGATATTTTACTCATGCTTTTGTATCAATTAATTTCTTTGCTGATTCTCTAGTATTTTCTTTTTTTAAAGCAACTGGGGTTAAGTAACTTGCTCAAGGTTACACAGTTAGTTTTTTATTTATGTGTGGGTGCTAATTTTCTGAGGCCAGAATCGATATCGGGTCCTCCTGACTCCAGGGCTGGCGCTCTTTCTCACTGCACCATCTAGCCACCCCTCTCTAGTATTTTCTAAATAAATCATCATGTCATTAGCAAATAAGGAGTTTTTCTCTTTGTTTAACTTTATGCATTAATTTCTTTCTCATCATATAGAAATTGTTAGCATGTCTATAATTATGGCAAATAACCACAAGGAGAGGAGGATTTGGGGAGGGAGCATATTTGCTTTACACTTTTATTTATCAGGAAAGCTTCTTTTGTTTTCATATTGTATATCATGCTAACTTTGGGTTTTAGACATTTACTTTTTATAATATTAAAAAGAAAGTCTTTTATACTTAAGTTGTATAGGGTCTTTAGCTTAAAGGACTTCTCAAATATTTTTCTCTATTTATTGAATTAATCATGTGGGTTTATATGTAACTGAATTCAGTTTTGAAGGCTTATCAGTGACTTGTAGCCCCCATACAATGCTTTCTTTGGGAACATCAGAACTGGCTCATGGTTAGGTCTCCACAAAAAAAGAAAATAATCCTCAGTTCTGTTACTAGCACTCAGGCTACCAAAACATTAGCTATTGGATGCTTAATCTGACAATAAATGCAAAGGACATGTACCTGAGCTCAATACAACTCAGTTTCCCTCTCCAGTTGGCCACTGCATTCAACAGGGACCTATAAAGACCTTCAGACTAAGAGTACAACTGTGGGAGGGGCTCCCTGCAAGGGGAAAGAATTCAGGGTTGCTAAAAAAAGGACCCTTGTCTCTAAGGCCTGCACAGTCCATCTAACTCATACTAGTAGATCTAAGTTTGTTCCTCCTGGTCATGACTTTGCTGTACCTGAGTTCCAGCTCCTGTAGTGCCCAAGCTGGACAAGGTTTTTGGTTGGGTCCCCGACTACTCTCTAATTCTATGTTACTATTTGATGTGAATTCCTCCTGGAGGGGCCACACAGATGAGCAAGTCTCCTTTAGGGAACCAGGTCTGTGTTTCTGTATAGCCTGTCAGATTATGCTCTCTCTTTCTCTCTAGCATTTAATTACTCTTTACATTTCTTCAACTCACCACCCTCTGGAGTCTCTATGTATATCTCTATTTAAAGGCAAAGTCCAAGGGAAGAAAGACTATTCAGCTGAAGGAGGAGTTTACAGTGTAGAAAGTTACAATGGGGGGGGGGGGGGGTATCTAGGTGGCACAGTGAGTAGAGCACTGGCCCTGGAGTCAGAAGGACCTGAGTTTGGATCCGGCCTCAGACACTTAACCCATGTGTGACCTTGGGCAAGTTACTTAACCCCAATTTCCCTCCAAAAAAAAGAAAGTTACAATGGTCCCACAGTATGGGGACTGAAGAAAGGTGACTGGAGGTAATTAACAGGTCATTAGAGAAAGCAGGCTCAGTAGAGTTGGGAGGGTGGAAGTCTAATTGTAACCACTAGTTATCCTTTCCTCACCAAAGGGCTTTGGGGTATGGCACCCCTGTGATCTGAAAAAATCCCCGTAAATTTTTTGACCTTCCCTTTGTAGCAGAGAAAAAGTCTGAATTTTTTCCTTCTCTTTTATGGGGTATTTACAGTATGTTGTTATAAAACTGGGGTTAAGTATTTGGTCGTAAGCTCTGTGTCATCATCCACTGGCTTCTTCATATTGTCTGCAGCATCCCCAAAACTCCAAAATTCCCATTTAGTTTCTTATGCCAATATGCAATATATTGAAACTGTGGTGAGGAAAGCTGTGACGTGGAAGGGATAACTGTACAAGTTCTGTCAGTACCTTGGGATATAATTTATTCTGGCCTGGTAACTTGAACTCACTGAGGCCAGATAGGTTCTTTTATCATCTCCTCACTTACCTTTGGTTCAGTTCTCCATGAACCATTTTTGTTCTGTACTAACTAATCTGACTTAGCTTCCTGATTTCAAATCTGGCCCCAGACACTTATTAGCTGTGTGACTCTGGGCAAGTCACTTCATCCTGTTTGCCTCAGTTTCTTCAAATGTAAAATGTGCTGGGGAAGGAAATGGCAAACCACTCCAGTATCTTTGCCAAGAAAACCCCAAATGGGGTCACCAAGAGTCAGACATGACTGAAATAACTGAGTAACAATAACTAATCTGAAGATTACTGTCTTAGAGAAAACAGAAGCAAAATAGTAGCATAGATAGCTGACATTTATATAGCACCTACAATGTACTAGGCACTCTGAAAAGCACTTTACAATTATTATCTCATTTGATCCTCATAACAACCCTGCAAGGTAGGTGCTATTATTATCATCCATATTCTACAGACAAGGAAACTAAGGCAAACAGAGATTATGTGACTTACCCAGGGTCATACAGCTAGTAAAGTATCTAAAGCTGGATTTGAACTCAGGTCTTCCTGATTCCAGACCTACCACTCCATCCACTGGGCCACCTAGCTGCAACAAGATTTAACTGCTTCTAGGGGCGACTACGAGGTGCAGTGAATAGAGTTCTGGCCCTGGAGTCAGGAGGACCTGAGTTCAAATCTGGCCTCAGACACTTAACACTTACTAGCTATGTGACCTTGGGCAAGTCACTTAACCCCAATTGCCCTGCCTTCCCCACTCAAAAAAAAAAGCAAAAAAAAAAAAAAGATTTGAATACTCCTGCCTTCTCTCTGTAGTTCATTATCGTCCTATCTGCCCTGAGTAACTATATGTCTTTGATCTCCTGCTTGTATCCCATAAACTTATTAAAAAGTCCTTTTGGTTTTCTTTAGAACTCATCCCAATAACTCATTTGTTTCTAAACTTCAGCATTCCTGACATTACTGTTTCAAGAACATGCCACCCCTTTGGATTCACTTTTAGTTATATCCCTTTGCTTTCATCTTTTTGCACAGGTCTTTAAGATGTGAGGGGGTTTTTTGCCATGGAGTTCTTTGCACACATCAGTCCCTTTAGAGAGTTCTCCTTTTTTTCCAAATGCTTTATTAACTTCTGTTTTACTTCATTCATTTCTGCCAAATTTTGTGTTACAAATTTTCTCCCCATTTTTCCACTACCCACCGCCCCAAAATAGCAGTCCCCCAGGATATCCCCTCCTCTTATTTCCCAATTACAAGTAAAATAGTATTAATAATAGTATATATACATATTTTTAAACATTTGGTTTTAAAACTTCTAATTCCAGATTCTTTCCCTTCCTCCCTTGTTACCCATCCTTACTGGGAAGATAAGCGATTCAATATAGGTTATACACGTGTAGCTAATGCAAAACATTACCATAGTAGATATATTGTAGAAGACTGATTATATTTCCCTCCCTCCTATCCCACCTCCCACTTGTTCTATTCTCTACTTTGATCCTGCCCTTTTTCAAAAGTGGCTGCTTCCAACTTCCCTCCCCCCCAGCCTTCCCTCCCTTCCATCCCCCCCCATCTCATCCCCTTCCCCCCTACTCTCCTGTAGGGTGAGATACCCTATTTTGTGTGTATGTCATTCCCTCCCTGAGCCAAATTCAATGATTATAAGGTTGACCCATTCCCTTATGCCTTCCTGTTCTTCCCCTCCATTGAACCCATTTTCCCTTGCTTCTTCTATAGACATAGTTTGCCCCATTCTGTCTCTCTCCATCTCCTCTCATTATATTCCTCTCTCACCTCTAGATTTCACCTTTTAAGTATCATCCCTTCCTATTAAATTGGTCCTGTGCCCTCTATCTATGTATACCTGTAAACATATATACACACACACACATATATATATATATATATATATATATATATATATATATATATATATATACACATTCACATATGTATTCTTAGGATATATATATATGAATATATATATATATATATATATATATATCTTTGTGTGTGTGTGTGTATTTATATTGCCTTCAACTATTTTCACACTGAGAAAAGTTTCATCAGTTACAATTATTGCTTTTCCATATAGAAATATAAATAGTTCAACTTTGATAAGTTCCTTATGATTTCTTTTCCCTGTTTACCTTCTCATGCTTCTCTTGCTTCTTGTATCTGGATGTCAAATTTTCTATTCAACTCTGGTTTTTTCTTCAAGAATACTTGAAATTGGGGGCGGAGCCAAGATAGCTGAGTAGAAACAGCTCGTCCAAGCCTCTCTGCCCCCAGATCCCCCCAAACTATGTAAAAGGGGACTCTGAACAACTTCTGGAGCCCCAGCACCCACAGAACGACACAGAGAAGCTAACCTCCCGCTGAGGACAGCCCAGCAGCCCTGCAGGAAGGACCAGTGCAGCACTCTGGGAGCCGGCAGCGTGCAATGCGCAGAGTGCAGGAAGTGGAGCCGAGCCGAGCCCAGGTCCGCATGAGCTGAGGTTTTAGCCCCAGGGCTGCAGGGCCAGCAGCCAGCTGGAGGAACCCCAGAACACCAGGAGCTGTGGCGACTCCAGAATTATCAACATAGACATGCCTAGGACAAAGTAAGAAGTTACTGTCCTATGGACCTTGGGAACTGTATTTGGGGAATGCGTCGGCTCCCTCCCCTGGGGGCTAGAAGCCCCTGAGGAGACACACCATTTGGTAATTTTCAGAGGCAGCTCCAGCTCCTGGCCTGCAATTAATTGTAGGGAGATCCAGTGATCAGTCTTGGGGGGTAATCACTCTTGCTTTAACTTCCCTGGATCTGGATTGTGATCTAGGGTGGAAGTAGTGGGTGGGTTTACAGCTTGCCAGAAACGGAAGTTGCCCCCCACACGTTCGGGACAAAAATTCCTCTATCTGGCCTTAAAGCCATAGTGTGGCAACAAGCCCAAAAGTCAAGCAATTAAGTGGCAACATGCCAAGGCAAAGGAAACAGAAAAATGCAACCCTAGACTCCTATTTTGGGGCATAGAGCAGGAAAAGGACTGTGAGGTCAGAAGTCCTGCTCCAAAAGCCCCAGGGGAAAACATGAGCGGGTTGCAGGCCATAGAGGACCTTAAGAAGGACTTTAAAAATCAAATAAGAGAAGTGGAGGAAAAATTACAAAGAGAAATGAGAAGGATGCAGGAAAAGTATGAAATGAGGGTCAACAGCCTGACTGAGGAAAACAACACCTTAAAAAATAGACTGACTCAAATGGCAAAGGAGGTCCAAAAGGTCAATGAGGAGAAGAATGCCTTAAAAAGTCGAATTTTCCAGATGGAAAAAGAATCTCAAAAGTTCACTGAGGAGATTCATTCCTTCAGAGTTAGACTGGAGCAAATGGAAGCTAATGACTTTATGAGAAATCAAGATGCTGTTAAGCAGATCCAAACAAACGAAAGATTAGAGGGCAATGTGAAATATCTCATGGGAAAAACCACTGACCTGGAAAATAGATCCAGGAGAGACAATTTAAAAATTATTGGACTACCTGAAAGCCATGATCAAGGAAAGAACCTAGAAATCACCCTTCAAGAAATTCTCAAGGATAACTGCCCTGATGTTTTAGATCCAGAGGGCAAAATAGAGGTTGAAAGAATCCACAGATTACCTCCTGAAAAAGATCCCAAAAAGAAAACTCCCAGGAATATTATAGCCAGGTTCCAGAATCCCCAGATCAAGGAGAAAATACTCCAAGCAGCCAGGAAGAAACAATTCGAATATTGTGGAAACACAATCAGAATAACACAGGATCTGGCAGCTTCTATACTGAGGGATTGAAGGGCCTGGAAGAGGATATTCCTCAGGTCAAAGGAGCTGGGATTAAAACCAAGAATCAACTACCCAGCAAAACTGAGTATCATGTTTCAGGGGAAAATATGGTCATTCAGTGGATTAGAGGAATTTCAAGTATTCTTTTTTTCACTTTTTTTTTATTTGTGTGTGGCTGCTCATTTTCTTTTTTTTTTTAAACAAATGCTTTATTAACTTCTGTTTTACATCATTCATTTCCGCCAGATTTTGAGTTACAATCATTTTCCCCCCGTTATTCCCATACCCAACCTCCCAGAACAGCAGTCCCACAAGATATCGCTTCCTCCAATCTGCTCTCTCCCATACCTTCTCCCATACCCCCATCGACTTTTCCATTAGAGAAAGGTGAATCTTTGTGTCCCAATGCCTGCACATCTTATCTCCCAATTATAAGCAAAAGAGTATTAATAATAGTATTTATATATATTTGAAACATTTAATCTTAAGACCTCGAATTTCAGATCCATTTCCTTCCTCCCTTGTCACCCATTCCCTCTTGGGAGATAAGTAATTCAGTATATGTTGTACATGTCTAGCTATGCAAAACATTATCATAGTAGATATATTGTACAAGGCTGCTTATAATTCCCTCCCACTCATCCCACCCCCCACCTGGTCCATTCCCTACATGATCCTGTCCCTCTTATATAGTGGGTACTTCCAACCTCCCCTCCCCCCAAGGATGCCCTCCCTTCCATCATCCCTCCTCTCATCCCCCTTCCCCCTATCCTGCTGCAGGTTGAGATATCCCATTTAGTATGTATGTCATTTTCTCCCTGAACCAAATTCAATGTGAATGTGGTTTTGCCTTTTTAGCCTTCCTTATTCTCCCCTCCTTTGCAACCACTTCCCCTTGCTTCTTCTACATGGGATAGTTTACCTACCCTGTCTCTCCCCATCTCCTCTTGCCACTTTCCTCTCTCACCTCATAATTTCATCCCTTGAGTATTCTCCCTTCCCAACAAATTCAACCTATGCCCTCTATCCATATATAACTGTAACCATATACACACACATTCACATGTGTATTCATATGACCACACACCCTTCTTCCATTATTTTCATAGTGAGAAAGATAGCATCAGTCACATTTATTGCTTTTCCATATAGGAATGTAAATAGTTCAACTTTGATAAGTTCCTTTTGATTTCTTTTCCCTGATTACCTTCTCAGGCATCTCTTCCTTCTTGTGTCTGGATGTCAAATTCTCTATTCAATTCTGGTTTTTTCCTCAAGAATGCTTGAAAGTCCTCTATTCCACTGAATGACCATATTTTCCCCTGAAACAAAATACTCAGTTTTGCTGGGTAGGTGACCCTTGGGTTCATTCCCAGTTCTTTTGCCCTCTGGAATATCATATTCCATGCCTTTCAATCCCTCAGTGTAGAAGCTGCCAGGTCCTGGGCTATTCTGATTGTGTTTCCACAATATTGAAATTGTTTCTTCCTGGCTGCTTGTAGTATTTTCTCCTTGATCTGGGGATTCTGGAACCTGGCTATAATATTCCTGGGAGTTTTCTTTTTGGGATCTTTTTCAGGAGGTGATCTGTGGATTCTTTCAACCTCTATTTTGCCCTCTGGATCTAAAACATCAGGGCAGTTTTCCTTGAGAATTTCTTGAAGGGTGATTTCTAGGTTCTTTCTTTGATCATGGCTTTCAGGTAGTCCAATAATTTTTAAATTGTCTCTCCTGGATCTATTTTCCAGGTCAGTGGTTTTTCCCATGAGATATTTCACATTGCCTTCTAATCTTTCATTTGTTTGGATCTGCTTAACAGCATCTTGATTTCTCATAAAGTCATTAGCTTCCATTTGCTCCAGTCTAACTCTGAAGGAATGAATCTCCTCAGTGAACTTTTGAGATTCTTTTTCCATCTGGCAAATTCGACTTTTTAAGGCATTCTTCTCCTCAATGCCCTTTTGGGCCTCCTTTGCCATTTGAGCTAGTCTATTTTTTAAGGTGTTGTTTTCCTCAGTCAGGCTGTTGACCCTCATTTCATACTTTTCCTGCATCCTTCTCATTTCTCTTTCCAATTTTTCCTCCACTTCTCTTATTTGATTTTTAAAGTCCTTCTTAAGGTCCTCTATGGCCTGCAACCCGCTCATGTTTTCCCCTGGGGCTTTTGGAGCAGGACTTCTGCCCTCACAGTCCTTTTCCCTCTCTATGCCCCCAAAATAGGAGTCTAAGGTTGCATTTTTCTGTTTCCTTTGCCTTGGCATGTTGCCACTTAATTGCTTGACTTTTGGGCTTGTTGCCACACTATGGCTTTAAGGCCAGATAGAGGAATTTTTGTCCCGAACGTGTGGGGGGCAACTTCCGTTTCTGGCAAGCTGTAAACCCACCCACTACTTCCACCCTAGATCACAATCCAGATCCAGGGAAGTTAAAGCAAGAGTGATTACCCCCCAAGACTGATCACTGGATCTCCCTACAATTAATTGCAGGCCAGGAGCTGGAGCTGCCTCTGAAAATTACCAAATGGTGTGTCTCCTCAGGGGCTTCTAGCCCCCAGGGGAGGGAGCCGACGCATTCCCCAAATACAGTTCCCAAGGTCCATAGGACAGTAACTTCTTACTTTGTCCTAGGCATGTCTATGTTGATAATTCTGGAGTCGCCACAGCTCCTGGTGTTCTGGGGTTCCTCCAGCTGGCTGCTGGCCCTGCAGCCCTGGGGCTAAAACCTCAGCTCATGCGGACCTGGGCTCGGCTCGGCTCCACTTCCTGCACTCTGCGCATTGCACGCTGCCGGCTCCCAGAGTGCTGCACTGGTCCTTCCTGCAGGGCTGCTGGGCTGTCCTCAGCAGGAGGTTAGCTTCTCTGTGTCGTTCTGTGGGTGCTGGGGCTCCAGAAGTTGTTCAGAGTCCCCTTTTACATAGTTTGGGGGGAATCTGGGGGCAGAGTGGCTTGGATGAGCTGTTTCTACTCTGCCATCTTGGCTCTGCCCCCCCTCCTCTACCTTTCGAAGAATGAAATGATCATTTAAGTCAGTCAAGAAGTTATTACTTCAGAGATGGCTAGGTGGCACAGTGAATAGAGCACCGGCCCTGGAGTCAAGAGGACCTGGGTTTGGATCCAGCCTCAGACACAACACAAAAAATAGCCATGTGACTTTGGACAAGTCACTTAACCCCAATTGCCCTCCAAAAAGCAAAAAAAAAAGTTATCACTTACTTTTCTTTTAACAGAAGGATAGCTGAAACCTCCCATCATTATCATATAATGCTTCTATGTCCAGTTTTCCATTTTCTTCTAAAATTAGTTATCTATTTCCTCCTTTGGTCTAAGTAGCCTCTATTCTACTTCCACCACAGTGTTTCTACTTCCATTGAAGCTCATCCAAATTCTATCCACTATGGGTCTCCCTTCTGACTTTTTTGAGTTGCTTATGATATATAGCCTTTTTATACCAATTGATCTAACCTTCTCTTTTTGAATAAGATATCCTCATCTATGCCCGTATTTCATCACCACAATGGCTACTTTGAGGAAATTGAATGGGAAGATGCTGTTTGTTGTTATTATTATTACTGTCATTTTTAAAAAACATCCTGTAGCTGTCTTCTTTCCTAGTAGTTGTTACCTATACAATCTCTGCATTGCAAGGGCCCTATGTGAGCGGCTAGTCCAACCCCACCCCACCCCCACACCTCAGCCCCCCCTGCCCAGGAATCTTCTCTGCCACATCCCTGGCATTCAGTCATTAAGTCTCTACTTGGATACTTCTAATGATGAGAACCACACTTCCTCACAAAGTAGTCTATTCCGTTTCTAGACAGTTCTGGTAGTTATTTCATTTTTAAAAGTTTTAGCCTTTGATTAATCAGATCAAATTAATTAGTAAACATGTGACTTTCAAGCTGAGCATGAGAATTTTTCTTTAATCCTTCATATAGTTCAGACAAATTATATATTTAGGACATTTCTCATCCCCAAAATAAGATTGTAAATGAAAGAAAGGCTTTTATAAAATAAATTACATTATCTGGGAAAACAATGTAATTCTGGCTATAAATATATGCTGTCTGCTTTAATGCATTCTATTTTTCATTTCCTTGTCTGAGCTCCTTTTAGCTTATTTATAACCGTAGAGATTAGGCTAGTGGTTTTTTATTTAATTGGGAGTAATTTAAAGCTATCATGTATGAGTGCTCAGAGGATACCTAACAACACTGAATATCCTTGTTGTTCCAGAAACATCTCATCAGAAAAATGCAGTTGGACCAGTCAGCTTGCCATTTCTCACATGGTAGCCCTTTTGGGGCTAGTAAACTGAGGGGCGTTTATATCTTGAACAAACAAATAAAACTTTGACCCTCTTTTTTTTTACCTTTTCTGCTTTTGCTCAGAACTAACTGATTTGAGAGATGAAGAAAGGATATTTTTCTAGACTGAAGCTTCTTGAAACAGTGACTGCCTCTCAGCCTATCCAAACAGCCCATTCTTGGGGACAAAGCCTAGATATCACCCACCTCCTTCAGGAAGCTTTCCATGGCTACTCTGAATGCCATTGATTCATTCCATCTCCAGTTTCCTGTAAAGTGGTCCTTCCAGTCAATCAACATGCACTTATTACATGCCTACTATGTGTCCAGCACTGTGTTAAGCACTGGGGATGTAGAGAATTTAGGATTATTAGAAAGGGGACCCCTCTCTTCCAACCTTGCATAGTTAAGATGATTCACACAACTCACATAAGGTCTAAAATGGTTCTTGGTTATGATTTCCTTCCCAGTTCCATAGAGCTCCTTAAATTATTGCCCCAGATCCTTATACTCTAATGGGGAAGGGGCGAAGGAACAGCATGCACACAACTATATATATGAAGAAGATATGCTGTATACAAAATAAATTAGAGATAATCAACAGAATAAAGGCACTAGAATGAAGGGAGATTGGGGAAAGGCTTCTTGCAGAAGGTGGAACTGTAGCTGAAACTTGAAGGAAACCAGGGAAGTTAGGAGGCAGAGATAAGGATCTCCTAGCAGCCAGTTGTAAAATTTTCAGTGTGAGTGTCATTTACACTTTGAAAAGAGGTCAGTGCTAGAATACAGAGCTTGATTGTCTAGACTTAAGAAAGTGATGAAGAAAATGTTAATGAAATAGATTGAATTTAAAAGTGTATCAAGCATCCTCCCTTCCAACCCCCAGCTGATTGTTAAACATTTATTAGTATACTACTGAAGAAGAAAGTTCCAGGCATGGAAGACAGCAAATGAAAATGCTGAGTCTAGATACGGAGCGTCTCATTCCAGAAATGGCAAGGACACCAAGGTTGTTGGATTTCAGAATACAAGGTTGATTGGGGGTGGGATGGGGATATAAGGAGAAGGAAAACTGGACAGGTAGGTAGAGGCCAGGTTATGAAGGGCTTTAAAAGCCAAATAGATTATTTTCTATTTGATCCTGGAGCTGAGAGGGAGCCAGTGGAGTTGACTGACCAGAGGGTTGATGTGGGTAAACTTGTGCTTTAGGAAAATCAATCTGACAGATAAATGGAGGATAGACTGGAGTGGAGAGAGACCTGAGTCACGGACACCAACCAGCACATGGCTAGGTGGTGCAAGAGACAAACAACTGGTCTAAAAGCTCAGAAATATCTGAGTTCAACTTCCACTTCCGCTCTGTGATCCCTGATCTTGGCTACTCATTTGTGGAAGGAAGGGGCTAGACTCAGTGGCCTCTAAGGTTCTTTCCAGGTTAAGATCTATGATGTTATGACTTTAATTATTTGTGTCAGGCATTTTGTCACTTCATTAGAAAATGTTAGGGGTGGCGAGGTGGCGCAGTGAATAGAGCACTAGCCCTGGAGTCAGTGGGACCTGAGCTCAAATCCAGCCTCAGACACTTAACACCAAAAAAAAAAAAATCTAGCTGTGTGACCTTGGGCAAGTCACTTAACCCCAACTGCCCTCCAAAAAAAAGGTAAAAAAAAGAAAGAAAATGTTTTGTATTGTCTTTTTATATGTGACTCTGAAGACTGTACATTTCTTGAGGCAGGGACAGTGTCTTTTATTATCTTTTATATGAATATATCATAATAATATTTATATTATCATCATATCATACCACATCATAATGTTATTACATTATATCACATATATCATATCATATCATATCATATTTTGGTTCTTAAGCCAGTTCTGGGCTCATAGGATGTTCTTAACCAATATTTGCAGATTGATTGATTGATAATCCTGTGGTTTAATTAGTGAAATGCTCCCAGTTTTTAAGGAGAGTGGATGTAAATGTTAATGCCCTAAACTTTAATGAATCGGAGATTCAGAAATTTTCGAATATTTTTAAAGTTCTCTAATGCTAAGGAATGGGGGGGAAGGCTGGGAGTAGGAGGGAGATGGTAAAGAAGGAAGATGATGGTATTTGAATTTGCAGAAAACATTTCAGTTAGGGAGTATTTGTAAAGATCCCTCTCAATGTTCTAGACACTTAAACTTGAAGGTGTGGATCTGCATTGGCAGAGAGAGTTGTGGGGGAGGGCATGCCAATGAAATCCTCATCCTCATAGATTTAGAACTGGGAGGCACCTTAGGTACCATCAAGTCCAATACCCTTATTTAATAGCTGAGGAAATTGAGATAGAGAGGTTAAATGACTTGCCCAGGGACACACAGCTAATAAGTTAATAAAAGACAGAATTTGAACTCGGGTTTTTCTGACTACCAGGTCAGTGGCCTAATGACTGCTTTCTGTTTCAAGTGTACCCTGTTTCACAGACTAAACTGACAAATTAATGCCATAGTATTTTGCCTGATAAATGGTCTGGGACATGATTTAATGAAGAGAGAGCACATTGTTCACATGGAAACAAATGCCTTTATGTTACTTTAAAGCATTTTGCTGGGGTGGCTAGGTGGAGCAGTGAGTAGAGCGTTGGCCCTGGAGTCAGAAGGACCTGAGTTCGGATCCAACCTCAGACACTTAATGCACACACAAACAAAAACCTAGCCGTGTGACCTTGGGCAAGTTACTTAATCCCAATTGCCCTCAAAAAAAACAACAATGAGAAAACAAAAAAAACCCAAAAAAGCATTTTGCTCTCTAAGTAAGAGAAATAGTCCTGCACCACACTTCCTCTCCCCATCTCAGCTCTGGTCTTCATTGCTAAGCAAACCCTTTCTCCACACAGTGACAGCCCAAAGTTCAGATTGAAGTTTATCAAACTCAGAATCAGTGGAGTCTGTATTAATTGCTGTAGATGAAATTCACGATCAGATCTCCTGAATAAACATTGCTGTTCCTCACTGAAAGTAAACTAATTGAATGCCGGCTGGAAAGAAAAATTAGTGAACTCATGAATTTTCCTTCTGTTTATACATCAATTTCAAAAGCCAAATGTTTAAGTCACACTCTATGTCTCCATCCAAAGTGTTTCCAAACTAAAGCATTGGCCAAGATTGGCTCTTGCTGTGAAATTCAAACTTCGTTTGAGTTATTAATGGTCACTAATAGCTTGTAATCAAGGTACAAACTGTCAGGTAAACAAACAATTAACTTGTTTGCTTGAAGTGTTAAGTGAGCATAATTAATGAACTCACTAATTGTTGGGGGGATGGGGAGAGAGGCAGGAATTAGTATTCAGTCTGGAACCACACAGACACCCACAGGAGCTCACAGGCAGACAGTGAAGTACCTTGACCCCCTCCCCCCATCTCAGCAGGGAGAAAATCCCTGAACCAGCTACGGATGATTGAACATTAATAATTAATATGTGTCCAAAGCAAACGGTTTCCATACCTATCGGTAATTAGTGAACACTTAAGAGCTGTGCTGTAGTACAGTGGGATAATCTTCGAAATACCCGACAGCCTTCTTTGCTAAAACTCTACAGGATTACACTGTGTTACCCACTGGGGAGTCCAATGATTTTGACTAGCACTGGGATAGGTGCCATTGAAATCGTGTCATTGCAGCTTGCCTAATCTTCATTCCTGGGCTGGGCTCCAACCAGTGATCAGCAGACTCCAAACCCCCTCCCCAACTCCTCCAGTTGACTTTTCCTGATTGACCTGGTAAATCAAGCTGTTCAAGGGTGCTTCAAGGAGGAAAGTTGTCTTGTATTTTTATCCATAGTGAACACTGAATATTAAACCAAGACTGGGATAACATTGGAGTCAAATGATGTGGTGGGAAAAGTCCTGGATTTTGAAGCAGAGGATTTGGGTTTGAAGCCCAGCTCTACACTTCGTGCCTGTGTGACTTTGGGCGGGTTACTTCCTGTCTCTGGGTCTCAGCTTCCTCAGCTGTAAAGTGAGGGGTTTGGACTAGATGACCTCTGAGGTCCCTTCTAGCTCCAAATCTATTGTCCTAGGATCCTATGGGTGTTTACGTGTTATTGAACATTTCTGAATCAATTTCAACACTTTGTTTACTTGAACTAGTCTCCTGCCTTCAATGCAATCATAGCGCCTGTCAACAAATAATAATGTATTTGAATATGTACAAATATATTCACATATAAGAAGTTTTGTGTTTTGCTGCAGAATCTAAGTCTTGACCAATAGTTTCTGCTGCTATTTATTTTCAAGGCATGGGGTTTTACTTAAGCTAACAAAGGGATTTGTAGGTGGTTCTTTCCTTTGGAAGAAATCAGCTTTTGTTCAATATTTAGCTAATATTCTATGACTAATATTCTGATTTTCAATATTTACCTGATGGACCAACTCCAGTTAAAACAAAGCAAACCTTGATATATGAACACAAATTTCCCAGATCTATTTTAAAAGATTCAGGAACACCATCAAAGACAAGATGCCAAGGCTGTTAGGATGGGGTTTATGCTTACGATACAGGAAATCTGTATTTATATATGGACACTGGTGATCCATCAACTGAATGATGAGATATTAGGTCAGCTAGAAACATAACCTAAAAAAGAATTCTGTCTTTTAATAAAATAAATTCCTGTTGATTTATACTTTGAGAAGTTGATCTCTATTTTTTCTACACTGAATGAAGTGCAATAATTGTACCTAGACATACTTTAACCATTTTTTGATCATATTTACAAAGGCTGACCATCTCAGCTGTGGGGGTGTTAAGGGCAGCAGCTGTGGACAAAAACCTTGAGGACTGAACTAGTTTCTCTCCTATGCCAGGGTTACTTGTAGGCTGCAGATAAACAGAAAGATAATTAGAATTTCTGTTCTGGTGTTTATTAGATTGGTCCATTATATTTCTTGATCTGACCTCCAAGGTCAGGGGCGGCAGGGTTTTGCCTGCTCCCGGCCTTCAGTGTACATCTGGTTGTAGTCCAGCTACGTTCCCCAAGAACAGAGTTCCAAGCCAGGAGAGTCAAAGAGTAGCAAGACTTTATTCAGCAGTTTCTTATGCAATTACATACTAACTTCTACATGATCAGTTAAGAGTTCAGATTATATATTGTATAACTGTATAGTCATCATAAACCACTATCTTTGGGATTACACCATTGTCCTTGTTCCCATACGCCTCTTAGGTCACAGCTGTGTACTCTGTATCAGGCTCTGAGTAATGGGCAGGATGTTCCAAACCTCCCTAAACTTCCCTGGAATGTCAAGGCTTCTTTTCCCTTGAAAACCCTATTGGTTGGCAACAAGTCAGAAGGTCACGGAGCTCCAATCCTGGAACAGAGCTATCTCATGGAATGTCTGATTTACCTCCACAGTGTTACTGCAAAGTCAGCATGCTCTGGGTCTCATGCCTCCAGAGGAACTGCACGAATACCCCCAACAATTTCTGTTGCAGAATTGATTCTCTTGGAAGAAATGAGAGAGTAAGCCAGGTGAGAACTCTTTGGGGTGAAGCAGTAGGGTCATGGAGGTGTGTTGCTTCTTAGTGGCAATCCCTGATAGTCCCATGGTTTCTCGGTGTTCTGTATTGTCCCTGAGGAAGTTTTGTGTGCCAGACTATGCTGCCAAACTGCCTGAAGTCTTGGGTCCCCAGAACAACAAATGGTCTGGAGATGATGATTGTATCAAAAGTTATGTCTCTGACAACACCTTTTGAATCCTTCCCTAGTTTCTCAGGCAGACCTGAATAAGAAGTTGTGGTGTTATAACAATTTCAAACTTTGAATTTAATATTCAAACATTCACAGAGTTCTTCTCCAAAGTCAATTAAAAATTCAGATACAGTTTAAATACCCCCTCATATGAATGAGATCAGAAAACATGGATTGAGTGGAAATTGTGTTGGTTGATTTGTGAAAGGTAAATGAGCTGTTCATGGGCTAATTCCAGTAGATCAAATGGCCTGTGTAGACCTAGCTAAGGAGGTGATCAATAAATATTACTTCTTGCTTCTCCCAGCAAGCAGACTGTAGTAGACACTGCTATTTGAAAGCAGGTGCCTGTTAAAATGACCTTTAAGAAAATAGTCTTGCTACTAAGAAAATCAATACCATTTTCAAGTCCTTTATTGTTGAAATAATTGACCATGACATCAAATTATTTTACTTAGTTACCTAATACTACCTGCCTCCCTTTTGTGAGTTGAGATTTACAAATAGTCAATTATTTAATGGATTCCTGAAGGGCTAAATTTCCAGTCAGCCTTGGGGAAGACAATATATTGTTCATCATTTTAAAATGCAGTCGATTAATGTTTTTGCTTGCTTGGGTGTGTGATATCAAACATTACTGGGTTTACTGATTTGTTCATTAACTTGTCAATTAGACTGCAACTTATCTTCTTTGACTGAACCAAGGGCAGACAACCTATGGCAATAAGTGTTACCACAACCATGAAAGCAGAGTAGTTGCTCTATGGGAGCAGAAAAACATCTCTCTCAGTGGGTAAGAGAGAGAGAGAGAAAGAGAAAGAAAAAGAGAGAGAGAGAGAGAGAGAGAGAGAGAGAGAGAGAGAGAGAGAGAGAGAGAGATCATTTCTGATTTGAAAAAGGGTTAGGGAAGACTTCATGGCAGAAGTGAAATTTGAGCTTGGATTTAAAGGATGTACAAGTCACTGAAATTCTTTGAGCACTGGCTTTGGAGTCAGATGGCCTGAATTGGAATCTTGGCTTCATGGCCTTGGCCAAGTCACTTCCTCACCCAGACACTCAAGTTCCTCCTTTGTAAAATGGGAAGGTTGGACTAGATGATCCCAGGGGACCTTTATAGACCTAAATCCTACGATTTTATGATGCTAATGCCTGTACTCTCTACCTCACAGGCTTGCTGTGAGAAAAGTGTTTTCTATGCCTCCAATATTACAGAAATTGGAATTGTTTTTTAATTTTTAATTGGTAAAGTTAGGTGAATGTAATTTTAGACAGAGGAAATAGTTTGAACAAGGACACATTTCCAGGAAAGCATAGTGAATTTGGATCTGGGAGAGGTCTGCTTTGGTTAAAAAGTACCATACATATAGGAAAGTAGCAGATTGGGTCCAGATCATGAAAGAATTTGAATTCAGGCCTAAGAATTCTGTAATTTTTTTCTTTAGGCAATGAAGCATTATTTATGACTTTTGAGCAGGGGAGAAATTACTTTTCTATTTTTTAGTTCATCTTTCTGAGCCAGATAGAACAATAAAAGGATATAACAGCTGTCGCCAAGTGCATCATAAACTATTTGGCAATAACAGTAATGTAATGGGGGCCTGGTCAGTGGAGACTCAGAGCAGAGCACACACATCATGCTCTGCCTGCTGCCAACCCATGTGAAAGGGGCTGGAAGGACAGGGCAACATGGAATAGAAGCACGCTACTCTCTAATTTGGAGCATGTACATGTGTTCTGACTGTCTCCAAGTCTCTTAACTCAAAGTGAAGAGGAGTCTTTTTGAGGGGCTGCTGAACCAGGACTGAGAGGCAGACAAAAGATTCCAATGTGAGCAATTCAACTGTTTTTATTTCTTAGTTGTAATCAAAGAAAAACATGTTGTGAGCCTTTGGACAGGGAGAGAGGCCTAAGGTCTTAATATCCCCACTTAGGCCTAGAGGTGGCTGTGAAAAGAACCTTTGGTATGTTTTGTTTCCTTAGTTCTTTCCTGCCTTTAAATAAAGGAATGTTGGACTAGGTTTTGACTTCACAAGCTTTGAAAGGTTAGAAGACCAAGTCACCTGAGGTCTGGGAATTTAATCAATGCTAGATTTTGTGAATAGACAAGTCAAGTGAGGAATGAAATCCCAGACCTACTTCACCCAGCATAGAAATGGAACAATAGCAGTCAAAAGGCAGCAATGGCAACTCATTGATTGGCTATGCTGCACTTAGAAGTAAACTTGTTGGGGTGAATGCTTTGTAGTAATTGTGTTAAGTTTGAGATCATTCTCTACAGTGGCCACGGTGAGAGAGTGTAACTCCAGGTTTTGGGGGAATGATATGTACTTAAATTCTTGCTATATTGTCTGAGCTTTGTGGGAATGAGAAAGAGGCTACCAGTGGAGCTTAGTAAAGGGGTGGCCCTGGATTACAGCACAAAAGAAACACCACAGCCAGAACCCAATAGAAAGGTGGCCCTGGAGCTCCTTGGCAAGAATCCAGAGGTGGAGGGGCAACCCCAGAGTACCATGGCAAGAGCCCAACAAGAAGACACTCCCAGAGCCCAGCAGCAAAAGAAAGGCCTCAGGAAGAATCTAACATGGGTATGGCCAGAACTCTATCACTAGTAAAAGCAAAGTAGAAATTCTGAAAATCAAAGTAGTCAATAAAATAAAAAGTAAATAAAAATCATTGAATTGATTAAAATGAGGAGTTTTTGATCCAATAAGATAGATAGCTAATCTGATTTTTAAAAAAGAAAACATTCAGATAAAAATGAAAAAGGAGAATTTAACAACAATTAAAGAAGAAATAAAGGAAATTATCAGAAACTATTTTGTCTATAGGCTAATAAAAACAATTGTGATGTATATGTTAATAAAATTTTATGCTAACAAAAGCAATAACTTGGAGGGAATGGGTTAACAGTCAAAAATTATAAAATGCCCAAACTAACAAAGGAAGAAATCAGCTACTTAGCTAGATACATACATACATACATACATACATACACACACACACATACACACACACACACACACACACACACACACACACACACACACATATATATATATATATATATTTGTAAAAGAAATTGAACAGGACAGAAGTGAACTACCAAAGGAAAAATACTCCAGGAGCAGATGGATTTACACATGAGCTCTATTAAACATCTGAATAACAAATCATTCCAGTTTTACGTTGTCTCCTTGAAAAAATAAGAAAATACAGACACCTTCATTCTCTTTCTGTGATCCATATATGATCTTGATTCCTAAACCAGGGAGAAACAAAGCAGGGAAAGAAAACTATACATTGCTATCACTAACGAACACTGATACAAAAAATAAAATATTATAAGAAGGCTGCTAGAACAACATATTAGAGAGATTATACAATATACTAAATTTTACTTAAACCAGGAATTCAGGGTTGGTTGAATAAAAGGAAGATTGTAAATCATGTTAATAAAATTAATACAAAAACACATGATTATATCAATTCATACTGAGAAGACATTTGACAAAGTTCAATAAACATAGATGTTAAAAACATTAGAAAACACAGGAATAAATAGGCCTTTCCTAACTATATTAAGTAATATCTATCTAAAAGTAAGAGGAAACATTATATGCAATGGATAAAAGTTAGAGGACTTTTGAAAAAGATTAACTATAAAGCTAGTATACCCATTATCACTATTACTACTTACTTAACATAGTGCTATAAATGCCAACTATGGCAAAAAGACAAGAATGAGAAATTAAAGGAATAAGTATAGGCAAAGAACCAAAAAATATAGCTTTTTGCAGATATGATGATTTACTTAGAAAACCCCCAAAGAATCAGCTAAATTTTATTATAATTAGTTCAGAAAAGTTGCAGAATATAAAATAAACTCATAAAATCATTAGAATTCCTATATATAGGCGGAGCCAAGATGGCGGAGTAGAAACAGCTCGTCCAAGCCTTTCTGCCCCCAGATTCTCCACAAACTATGTAAAAAAGGACTCTGAAAATCTTCTGGAGCCCCAGCACCCACAGAACGACACAGAGAAGCTAACCTCCCGCTGAGGACAGCCCAGCACCCTGCAGGAAGGACCAGCGCAGTGGTCTGGGAGCGGCAGCGCGCAGAGCGCAGGAGCCGAGCCCAGCCCAGGTCCACGTGAGCCGAGGTTTTAGCCCCAGGGCGGCAGGGCCAGCAGCCGGCTGGAGGAACCCCAGAACACCAGGAACTGTGGAGATGCCAGAATTATCAACATAGACTTGCCTAGGACAAAGTAAGAGGTTAGTGTCCTATGGACTTTGGGACCTGTATTTGGGGAATGCGTCAGCTCCCTCCCCTGGGGGCTAGAAGCCGCTGAGGAGACACGCCATTTTGTAGTTTTCAGAGGCATTTCCGGCTCCCAGCCTACAAATCGTGGGGAGATCCAGCGATCAGTCTTGGGGGGTAATCGCTCTTGCTTTAACCTCCCTGGATCTGGATTGTGATCTAGGGTGGAAGCTGTGGGTGGGTTTACAGCTTACCAGAAACGGAAGTTGCCCCCCACACGTTCGGGACGAAAATTCCTCTAGCTGGCCTTAAAGCCATAGTGTGGCAACAAGCCCAAAAGTCAAGCAATTAAGTGGCAACATGCCAAGGCAAAGGAAACAGAAAAATGCAACCCTAGACTCCTATTTTGGGGGCATAGAGCGGGAAAAGGACTGTGAGGTCAGAAGTCCTGCTCCAAAAGCCCCAGGGGAAAACATGAGTGGGTTGCAGGCCATAGAGGACCTTAAGAAGGACTTTAAAAATCAAATAAGAGAAGTGGAGGAAAAATTAGAAAGAGAAATGAGAAGGATGCAGGAAAAGTATGAAATGAGGGTCAACAGCCTGACTGAGGAAAACAACACCTTAAAAAATAGACTAACTCAAATGGCAAAGGAGGCCCAAAAGGGCAATGAGGAGAAGAATGCCTTAAAAAGTCGAATTTGCCAGATGGAAAAAGAATCTCAAAAGTTCACTGAGGAGATTCATTCCTTCAGAGTTAGACTGGAGCAAATGGAAGCTAGTGACTTTATGAGAAATCAAGATGCTGTTAAGCAGATCCAAACAAATGAAAGATTAGAAGGCAATGTGAAATATCTCATGGGAAAAACCACTGACCTGGAGAATAGATCCAGGAGAGACAATTTAAAAATTATTGGACTACCTGAAAGCCATGATCAAGGAAAGAACCTAGAAATCACCCTTCAAGAAATTCTCAAGGAAAACTGCCCTGATGTTTTAGATCCAGAGGGCAAAATAGAGGTTGAAAGAATCCACCGATCACCTCCTGAAAAAGATCCCAAAAAGAAAACTCCCAGAAATATTATAGCCAGGTTCCAGAATCCCCAGATCAAGGAGAAAATACTACAAGCAGCCAGGAAGAAACAATTTCAATATTGTGGAAACACAATCAGAATAGCCCAGACCTGGCAGCTTCTACACTGAGGGATCAAAGGGCATGGAATA
>WOXC01001099.1:0-35660 GCA_011680675.1 Gymnobelideus leadbeateri
CGAGGGGGCGGAGCCAAGATGGCGGAGTACAAACAGCTCGTCCAAGCCTCTCTGCCCCCAGATTCTCCACAAACTATGTAAAAAAGGACTCTGAAAATCTTCTGGAGCCCCAGCACCCACAGAACGACACAGAGAAGCTAACCTCCCGCTGAGGACAGCCCAGCACCCTGCAGGAAGGACCAGCGCAGTGGTCTGGGAGCCGGCAGCGCGCAGAGCACAGGAGCCGAGCCCAGCCCAGGTCCACATGAGCCGAGGTTTTAGCCCCAGGGCGGCAGGGCCAGCAGCCGGCTGGAGGAACCCCAGAACACCAGGAACTGTGGAGACGCCAGAATTATCAACATAGACTTGCCTAGGACAAAGTAAGAGGTTAGTGTCCTATGGACTTTGGGACCTGTATTTGGGGAATGCGTCAACTCCCTCCCCTGGGGGCTAGAAGCTGCTGAGGAGACACGCCACTGTGTAGTTTTCAGAGGCATTTCCGGCTCCCAGCCTACAAATCATGGGGAGATCCAGCGATCAGTCTTGGGGGGTAATCGCTCTTGCTTTAACCTCCTGGATCTGGATTGTGATCTAGGGTGGAAGTTGTGGGTGGGTTTACAGCTTGCCAGAAACGGAAGTTGCCCCCACACGTTCGGGACGAAAATTCCTCTAGCTGGCCTTAAAGCCATAGTGTGGCAACAAGCCCAAAAGTCAAGCAATTAAGTGGCAACATGCCAAGGCAAAGGAAACAGAAAAATGCAACCCTAGACTCCTATTTTGGGGCATAGAGCGGGAAAAGGACTGTGAGGTCAGAAGTCCTGCTCCAAAAGCCCCAGGGGAAAAAATGAGTGGGTTGCAGGCCATAGAGGACCTTAAGAAGGACTTTAAAAATCAAATAAGAGAAGTGGAGGAAAAAATTGGAAAGAGAAATGAGAAGGATGCAGGAAAAGTATGAAATGAGGGTCAACAGCCTGACTGAGGAAAACAACACCTTAAAAAATATACTAGCTCAAATGGCAAAGGAGGCCCAAAAGGGCAATGAGGAGAAGAATGCCTTAAAAAGTCGAATTGCCAGATGGAAAAAGAATCTCAAAAGTTCACTGAGGAGATTCATTCCTTCAGAGTTAGACTGGAGCAAATGGAAGCTAATGACTTTATGAGAAATCAAGATGCTGTTAAGCAGATCCAAACAAACGAAAGATTAGAAGGCAATGTGAAATATCTCATGGGAAAACCACTGACCTGGAAAATAGATCCAAGAGAGACAATTTAAAAATTATTGGACTACCTGAAAGCCATGATCAAAGAAAGAACCTAGAAATCACCCTTCAAGAAATTCTCAAGGAAAACTGCCCTGATGTTTTAGATCCAGAGGGCAAAATAGAGGTTGAAAGAATCCACAGATCACCTCCTGAAAAAGATCCCAAAAAGAAAACTCCCAGGAATACTATCTCATGTAGGGGAAGAGGGTGCAAAGGAGGGGGAGAATAAGGAAGGCTAAAAAGGCAAAACCACATTCACATTGAATTTGGTTCAGGGAGAAAATGACATACATACTAAATGGGATATCTCAACCTGCAGCAGGATAGGGGGAAGGGGGATGAGAGGAGGGATGATGGATGGGAGGGCATCCTTGGGGGAAGGGGAGGTTGGAAGCACCCACTATAGAAGAGGGACAGGATCATGTAGGGAATGGAACAGGTGGGGGGTGGGATGAGTGGGAGGGAATTATAAGCAGCCTTGCACAATATATCTACTATGATAATGTTTTGCATAGCTAGACATGTACAACATATCCTGGATTACTTATATCCCAAGAAGGAATGGGTGACAAGGGAGGAAGGAAATGGATCTGAAATTCAAGGTCGTAACATTAAATGTTTCAAATATATATATAAATACTATTATTAATACTCTTTTGCCTATAATTGGGAGAGAAGATGTACAGGCATTGGGACACAAAGATTCATCTTTCTCTAATGGAAAAGTCGATGGGGGTATGGGAGAAGGTATGGGAGAGAGCAGATTGGAGGAAGCGATATCTTGTGGGACTGCTATTCTGGGAGGCTGGGTAGGGGAATAATGGGGGGAAAATGATTGTAACTCAAAATCTGGTGGAAATGAATGATGTAAAACAGAAGTTAATAAAGTATTTGTTTAAAAAAAAATTAAAATAGCTGAGTCCTTCACTAACTTGGAATGGACATTCAGAATGCCCATAGGATTGCCCCAAAAGAAACAAAGATCACAAAAGAAAAGCTAACAAATGAAGATCATAAAGAGCTAGTCAATAGGATTTATTATAAACAATAAATATAACTGATGAGAGAGTTTGCCTAGAAACATTCTTTGGGGTCATGTTGTGTCATTTAAATAACTCCAGTGCTTTTTTAGAATGTGCCATAATAAACTCACTCCCTGTGTAATGATGGGGAGTCACTGGCCCTCCTTGGGCCTCAGTTTCTATATCTATAAAAGGGGGTGGTGGTGGAACGAGATGGCTTTTGAGGTTCCTTCTATCTCGGAATCTACAATCCTACTATTTTTGATCCTCATTGTGAATTCCTTATTTTCAAATCAAACAATAGCATGATGGATGATGTAGACACTCATTAAGGAGAATCATTTGTAAATAGGTTCAGTTGAATTCAACAAGCATTTATTAAATGCCTCCTAAGGAGCAGTGCCAGGTGCTAGACATACAAAGGAGGGGAAAACAACGACAAAAGTCCTTGCCACCAAAGAACTTACATTCAGAGGCTCTGCCATGCTTTGAACATTTAAACATCAAATTGGCAAATTCATGAAGCAAGTAAGGTTAACATGGAAAGCACAATGTGTCCTTCAGATGGTCATATTTTGAAATTAAAATGCCAATGTGATTGGTGAGAAGTTTGCCTCAGAGACAGTCATCTTAAAACATGAATAGGGAGTGAAGAGAAGAGATGGCAAGAGTCTGGGAAGAAAGTTCAGCAGAGTAGGTGGTTAAAGTAGACAAAAAGAGGAATAATGGCATTCAGCTACTATTCCAAGAAACTAGTAGAAGCAATTTCATGTAATGGAAATAATACTAAATTTTGTGTTGGAAGACTGGGTACAAATGCTGCCTCTCCTATTTATTACCTGTTTGACCTCAGGCAAGCTACTGGGCCTCAGTCTTCTAATCTGTAAAATGAGGTGACTGAACAAATAATATCTAAAATTCCTTTTCGGTCTAGCCCTTACATTGCCTGGGTCTAGGGAAGATGGGAAGAAGGCAGAGCTACTCTTGGCAATTTTTTTTACCATACTTTATATTTTTTCCTCTCTCCATTATCCTTTTTTGTCCTCCTTCCTCATGATCAGAGTTAGAGTTGGGAGAGCTGGGAGAGCTGGTTCAGGTTTTTGAAAGAATTCACTTAAACCTGCTCTTTATTCAATGGGAGCTTTATTGATGCAAAAGCATATGGGCCTGAGATTCAGGAAAAGGACCAGATTTATATAGCCAGAAAGTTACACAGCCTATAGGATGGTGATGTAATTTTTAGGGTTTCTAATGGGGGTTGGAGATTTAGGTGAGAAAGATGACACACGATAAGGGAGGCAGGGGAAATTTTAAGACCCAAGATGGGGGAAGAAAAAGAATTCCAGGGCCTAAGACAAAGGGGAAGTTTTATGATATTTCAATAAGGGAAGAGACTATAGGACACCCTTAGGCTCAGGAGGGCCTCACATGGTACTGAAAAAGCATATTAACCCTTAGGGCACCTTTGTATCCTTGTCATTATCACTAACCTCGGTCCCAATACTACTGTGCTTAAACGCATTTATTAAGGGCTTCCACAATGGGTACAACCCACCTCAGAGAATGAGTCCTCTACAAGACTATTACCCCAGGGTCAAGTTATTCTGGGGATCTACACCCCTAAAACTTGAGCTTGCAAGCTTCTACTAATGTGTTTATATGTAATAATCAGAGGGGGCACAAGTAGTTCAAAGGAAAGACATTTGCTGAAAGAAAAGCAGAAACAAAACATCCTCTGCAGACTGGGGCTTATACTCCCACAAATACACAGTGTCAGTGGAGTGACAGACCCCAAGCCCTACCAAACATACCCCATACTACCTTAGATTCTCAAATTTCTTTCCCTTCCTCACAATCAAAATTCTCATATATTTCATGTAGATTAGAGGTTAGTAATAGAATAATTAGATTACAGTTGAAAAGGTCTTAAATAAAGAAAAGCCATTATAAAATGTGCTGTATTCAAGAGATAATGGGGGTGAGGAGGGGCAATGGGACCTTAGCATACACATCTCTTCCTGGCAATGAAGTCTCTCTCTCTCTCTCTCTCTCTCTCTCTCTCTCTCTCTCTCTCTCTCTCTCACACACACACACACACACACACACACACACACACTGTGATTCCAACCAATTTTATTTCACATTACTCTTCTTGAATGCTAATTTCTAGCCAAAATGCACTTCCCAAAATTTGACACTGCATCTCGAGTCTGAGTTCTCAAAAAAGTTTTCCTTCTACCTGGAATGCATTCCTCACCTACACCCTTCAGAATCCTTGTCTTCCTTGAAGGCTCAGGTGAGATGTTCCATTTCTGTGAAGCCTTTCCTGACCTTTTCTGTTCAAAATACTTTGGATGTCCTTATCTTGGCACATCTTGTTACTTACTTAGGGGACTGAAGGAGCTATTCAGCAAGGATACAACTTGATATCTTGGTAAGAGAGCCAGGAATATTTGAAAGAAACTGGGTTCAAGTCCTGTTTCTGGCATTGTGTGACCTTAGGCAAGTCACTTAACATCTTGGCACTCTAGGAGGGACTCAACACTATAAATTGCTGAGAAAGTGCCTATCTGCACTGGTAGATCAAGTTTCCTCACCTGTGAGTTTCCTATACCCATGATTCACAGGTCTGGTTCTAATCACCCTAACAACTGTCTTTAAGTATTTGAAGGACTGCCCAGAGAATGAGGAAGCTATGCTTTCTCTGCTTGACCTCATAGGACAGAATCAAGGACAAAGAGAAATTGCATAGAAAAAAAATTAGGCTCGATGTAAGGGAAAACTTCCTAACAGTCAGAGATATCTAAGGATGAAACAGGGTTCTTTTAATGGCTGTGCATTATTTCCCAGGAGAGATCTTCAGGCAAAAACAGGACAAGCACTTGGGAAAATTTTAGGAGGAATTTTTGTACAGGTATGGCTTCTTGGTCACAAAGGCCTCTGTAGTCTTTTTCAGTTTTTTAGCTTTTATAACTCCATGGAAATGAGAGGTTTGGCTTAGATCTTAAGATCTATTCCAGCCCATGGTTTTGTTTGGGGTTTGAATGTGTGTGGGGTTAAGTGGATGGGAACAAATTGCAGGGGTGAAACAACCAAAGTAAAGTGCCTCCAGGGTTGCCCAAAGAGAAGCCCAAGGACCCCAGATATTTGCATTCAGCAAACAGCTAATATTTTAAGGGTATTTTGTGCCTATGGTAGGAGACCATTTTAGCAGGAATTAAAAACATGTCAGTTATTCCAAATTATATTATCCATTATATTAAATAATATATGTATTATCCTCCTTTCCTTCCTGTCCCAGTGGATAGACTGTAGGAGCTATAATTTAGAAGATTGGAGTTCAAATCCTGTCTTAGATACTTACTATCTATGTGACCCTGAACAAATCATCTAACCTCTTTATGGAAGGGTTCTTTTTTAGAAGGAAATATAAACTTGTTAAATCATTTTATGGATTATTTATTATCTATAGCCCTGGTATCTTCCTCTTTCTGCTCTTAAAACTTCACGTTTATACCTTCTACCTCAGGGTAGTTTGAGTGAATAAAAAGAAGAAATATCAGATTATAGCTTTAGAGGTAGAAAGGGATGCTGAAGTCCAATCCTCCCATTTTATGGATAAGGAGTCTGAGACACAGACTTTAAACAACTTGCCAAAAGTCACATAGGTATTAGATGTTTGAGGCAGATTTGAACTCAGGTCTTCCTAATTCTAAGCCTATCTACTATGCCATGTTGCTTCTAGCTCAAACTTATTATTTTTTTCTTATTTGCTAGGGACTCTTGCAAAAAGCTTTGATGAATGAGAAAATAGATACTAAAATGAAAACTACTTTTTGATTTCAATTATGAGGGTGCTATACATTTACCATCTAAGATAAATATATATTTATTCTAAATTCAGGAGGGCAAATTGGGCTTAGTATTCTTCAAGACCCTTTATACTCTTAAATTCCACCATTCTATGATTTCTTGGGTTGCTGAATTACTTTAAAATGCTTTTCTTTGACTAGCCTAGCAGCTAGCAATGAATAAATTCCTAATTCAGATGTAATAAAATAAATAACACGGGTAAAGAAAGGAGAAACTATCCCAATCATTTTTACACAATCAAATACTTGCACACATAATGATGTTTATTAATACCTGGGTTGTTGTATTAGCTTTCATAATTCAGGATATTATATGACTTTGCTTCAAATCAGCATTTTGGGAATTTTTCCATTTACCTCTGATCTGGATTTACTCAAAGAGATAGGCCAATTGCATACCAATAAATGTCTCTGGATCTTTTAAACATATAATAATCTAAACATGAAATGGGTGGATGGTTGCTTTTCAATTTGTGAAATGGCTCAGAGGTTGTAAATAAAGGGAAATTGGATGGCTTTCAAAAGTACAGATTATGTTTTTCAATTTTCTATGATTCAGTGCTTCCAAGATATACTTCTTCAAATCTCATATTAATATTTAAAAACTGTTTTTATTTTTCTGTCATACTTGAGGAGAACAAGTGAAAGCATCAGGAAGGGAAAAGTAGCAAGAAACAGAATCCAGAGAGCATCAAGCATTACATCTCCATGTTTGAATTGGGTTATGGAAGGGGTGGAAGGCCAAGAGGCAGAAAAAAAGGAGAGACATAGATGTTTCGCGCCTTCTAATTTTTGAGATTGCAATGTAGAATGCTTTTGGGCCACTTATTTATTGCATTATCTGCCATCCAAATATCTTCATGTGTCCCCAGTCCCCAGGTGCTTTCTGAGTGAGAAGCTAAACTCTTTTGCTTCATTGGAGCTCCATGCTATAATCACAGCTCATTAAGTGAAATGTAAACAAACTACATCAAATGTGCTGGCAAGGTAAAACTTTGAAAAGAAACCAGGAGAAACAAACCAACCAGTTTTCAGACTAGTTTAGACCTTTTTCACCTTTCTACCTCTGCCATCCTCACCCCCCCCCCACAAATTGTATAGTTAGCTTCTCTTCATTAGCATGCAAATCAGACTATACTCGGGAATTTTTAACAAAAAAAAAACAACTGAAAAGAGAACTTGTATTTGCACTTGGGCAGCTCAGTGAATATGCTTCCTTTATTATTATTTCCCAAGAAGTTTAACCTTGACAACCTTTAGCCCCAAAGATAACCTCAAAAGGAAAAGATAATCCAGTGCTGACTCACTCAGTATAAGAACTTTCCTTCCTTGTGATTGAGTCACTGGTGAACCCACCCACATTAAAACAAAACAAAACAACAACAAAAAAACAACTGCTGTTACCAAAGTAAGTCTGAAAGCTGCCAACTGCTTTTCTCTGGAGGGTACTGTTCTGTGTCTGTTTAATACCTTTTCTAGCCTATTTTTTATAGTGTCTAAATCCAAGAGTTGCACATCGATTGAACTAAAAACCATTGCTGATTTAAAGCTGAGTTTAAAAACTGCAGGAGAAAAGTCCTAAATGAAAATAAAATTAAAAACCAACCATGTAAATCCACATTCTTAGTGGCAATAGTATTTGTTTTTTTGTTTTGTTTTGTTTTTGCTTTTTGGAGGGCAATTGGGGTTAAGTAACTTGCCCAAGGCCACACTGCTAGGTATTTTTTATTTGTGTGTGCGTTAAGTGTCTGAGGCCAAATCTGAACTCAGGTCCTTCTGACTACAGGGCTGATGCTCTACTCTACGCCACTTAGCCGCCCCAGCAATAGTATTTGTAATAATGTCTGTCTTCAAAAGCATTGTTCTAGAGGTCAAGACTAGAAATAAGTTAGAATCAGAATTTTTTAAATAGAAAAGACATAGAGTATTTAGCCTAATCCACCCATTTCACAGTTGAAAAAATGAGGCTGACTTGCCGAAGGTGACACAACTACTTTGTAGAGCAGTCATGGCTTAAGCCCAAGTTTCCAGATTTCTAGAGTTAAACATAAACCCAACTTTAATTCTGAACATTCTTTCTGGAATTAGTCTATGCCTTAATATTCAATTCAACAAATACTTAGTAAAATTAAGTTTCAACTTTTATGTGCATGGAACTGTGCTGGGCATGAAAAATTGGCATGAAAAAATGACAATCACTGCCTTTAAGGAGCTTACAATAAAAATCAACATTTGAATATTCCAATGATCTATGATTTCTTAGAAGATTTCCTCTACCAACACAAAGAAAGATGCTGTGACCAGTCTGAAAACTGGCTGTCCCATACTTAGCAAGGCTCTCAGGTGACAAAGGTGACATCTCTGTGCCCATCCTTAAGTTTTTCCAGTTTAGTAGTTCTCATCAGATTCAATTTTCTTAAAAAGCATCTTTTTGAAAACCCAGTATCACCTACAGGTCATGGTGGGGCATGAAAGTATGGATTTAATAGATGAAGTAAATGCAAGTGGTTGAAGTGTCTAATCTTTACAGTAAAGGAGATATGCATGTATATGGAATTGGATGGAAAATCATAATGTAGAGAAAGAAGAATGAAGAAGGTTAATTTTTATTTTTATTTTTTTGCTTTTTGGAGAGGGCAAGGCAGGGAATTGGGGTTAAGTGTCTTGCCCAAGGTCACAAGGCTAGTAGATGTTGAACTCAGGTCCTTCTGACTCCAGGGCCAGAGTTCTATTCACTGAGCCCCCAGCTGCTTCTAAAATTATTTATTTAAAAGGAGAGAAAAGGGGGGGAAAAAAAGCACATTTCAGGATGTGAGGGAAAAGTTTAATTTTTTAGGTGGTAAAACCTTTAAAAAAAACATAGGCATTATTATATCACTGATCTCTTAAAATTTTACCCAGTAGGGTTTATTCTATATTTATAAATACATGGACATATTTTTAGGGACTGGTTAAACTATATGAATACCTAACAGTTCAGTGACTGGCACAGAAGAAATTCTTAATAAATGCTTGTTGATTGATATTGGAACTTAAACCAGGATTAAAGAATGGACCCAAAAGATCAGGTCTGGCAATAAGGTCCATGTGTTTTTTTAGGAAAAGGCCTGGCATGACACAGTGAATCTAAAGGGTGTCCCTCTCACCTCTAGCATTTTGGTTCCTTAGCACACAAAGACATTCTCTAATGATCATTCTTTGTGTAAAGCCCTAACTTGTTTCAATAGGAAAGAAACAAAACAGAGAACCTGTAGGCCACCATTTAGTCAAAACAATTAATGCTCAAGAAATTTGGAAATAGGTGGCCTTGAGGGTGACAGGTGAATAGAAATATTTTGCAAAACCAGGTAGAAACATAGAAGAGAAGTAAATTCTTACAGGGCCAAAGGGATGGGTAAAACCAGAGAGGTAGAAAAACTAAGTATGCCAAAGGGGCTACTTGACTTGTAATAGCTATATGTTTTGCAGTTTAGAAAAAGTACATAAGCTGCTTGTATCCTTGGACCTTTATTCACTCAGGAGTGAGTAATAAGTGGAGAGGGTGACCACACACTGCTGTGATTCAGGGCTGAATTTGTTGAAAGCAGAAATTAAGCTACTATATAACCCCAGCTCAAAGTGCTCAGAACTCAAGAACAAGCAAGTGGGAGGATGCTGAGGTCTTTAAGACTTCAGCTGCCACTTTTCAAAGGACCCTGTCTGCTCTATGAATCTGTGGGATACCACTTACTAACAGAAAGGCCTTCTCTGGACCATCCTATCCAGTTTACACACAGTAAGACATCACTGCCCTACTCAGAATTGCTGTAGTCCTGAAGAGAATACACACTGTTTAGGTAGGTCCTCTTGGTCTTTCTAGACCTAACAAAACTATAGTTCAACAGTATCAAGCTTCTGTTCCTAAACATATTTGGGAGCATTTAAAAGAACTTTTCAAAGCTAATTAATACAAAATGACTAATTTTTAAAAAATTTTGTTAAACAAGTCCTTATTAAATTCTTACCACGATCCTATACTAGTTCATTTGATTATTTAAAAAAAAGAAAGAAAAGAAAAAAAAACCTGATTTCTAAGACAATTTATAATTGAAAATATTTTCCTTATTTGTGTACATCTAAACTCAACATCTAAATAGGGTTTTCTTTTTAACTATCTGGGGTCTATTTCTTTTCTTAGTCTTTTCTTTTCTTTTTTTTGTGCTTTTTTTGAGGGGGAAGGCAGGGCAATTGGAGTTAAGTGACTTGCCCAAGGTCATAAGGCTAGTAAGTATTAAGTGCCTGAGGCCACATTTGAACTCAGGTCCTTCTGACCCCAGGGCAGGTGCTCTATTCACTGTGCTACCTAACCACTCCCTGGGGCCTATATCTGGTAGAATTTTAAGCTCAAATATATTTGATAATTGATATGGAGATGATCTATTAATCTTGTCATTTAAGGAAACTTCTTAAATAAATAATACTTTATTTTAAAATATGTATACATATATATGTTTTATTGATTTTTTACATCATAGAACTTTTCCAATAAATTCTCCCCTCCACTGAAGCTTCTCTTATAACAAAAAATAAAATCAACCAACAATATGACAACATCTGTGAGTATCTAACATTATTCATCTGTAGTCTGTCCCTTACATGTAAATGGAGAGGAGAAAAGTATATATATACATATATATATATATATATATATATATATATATATATATATATATCTTCATGTGTTTCCTAGGGCTAAGACTAGTCATTCAAGTCATCTAAATTCAGCTGATTTCACAAAAGTCAGCAAGGAGTGGTAGTGGAGCTAGAAAATTCTGGGTTCAAAGACCTGCCTCTTACACATTCTGGCAGTGTGACAAGGGACAAGTCACTTAACATCTCAGTGACCCAGGTCACTCTCTACTGCTGTAACCTTCAAGATAATTGCTAATATGCATTGGGAGAATGAGTTTCTCAATGGTTATGCTCTGCCAATAAAATTACAGGGTGGACATCCATCATCTATTTTAAAGGATGACTTTATATTGGTATTTTAAATTCAAACAAAAGAGGATTTTCGTTGCTTTAAAAAAAATGGAAGGCTGGGGGTTCTTGGTCTCTATATCTTTACTTGGGGCTAGAAGTCCAGTGTCCACTGGTGAACATAATCCCATTACTGATCAGCATAGAAACTTTAACTTGTTCTGCTTTCCCAACTGGTTTGCCCCTCCTTAGGCAGACTGGTCGCCTTGCGTTCCCAATGGCTCAATAGATTGGTATAAACAGTGAGGAAATCTGATCTGCTCTAGTCCAACAGCAGCTCAGAACTCTTGAACTTAAAGTATTTTCAACCTCAACACTGCTCCCTCCTCCCCAGGAAAAAACCCCTCCTACCTCTGAGGACCAAACAGGGATTACATGTCAAGCCCATTAAATAAATTCTAAGAAGTCTCAGTCACAAAGGTGAGAGTTAAAGAAATCATAATTGCAAGCTTGATAAATATGAAACTGTAAGCTTGTTTAAATAAATATAACACATTGTTTGATTTTATTGTATCCACTTACTTCATTGTGAGTAAAATACATGATTTTTTTGCAAAAGTAACCCTAGCAAACTGGATATTGTTTAAACCAATTCCAGAATCAAAGTATATTTTTTTAAAATTCACATTACTAAATTTTCTTTATTTATTTCTCGTTGGTCAAAAATAATATTAACAATCCATTTTTTGAGAAGAATCAGTATGGTTGACTTACACTTCTGGGCAAAAAGATGATACCTAATGTCAAAATATGAATTGTGAAAAACAATATATAAGATAGGAGAGTGATTTTAAAAGGTTAATGAATGGCTTTATGGTCTCCTTTAACAAAATGTTCAATTTTATTCTTCATCTATAACTTGAATGTCCATAAGAATAAATGACTGTCATCAAAAAGCCACAGTGGCAATGTGTTCATCAAAAATGATATCTTCCATACAAGGAAAAGGTATAAATTTAATTTCTTCATCAAATAAAAACCCACTACATGGATTTTTACAGACTGGTAGGCATTTACCATGTGCTCTGTAATAATATGTAATACAGGCACCCAAGAGAAAGTAAATTGAAAGCCCCAAAGAGCAGTCTGGTCTGAATTTAAAGATCCCTTCAGAAGATCTTTGTTCAGATTTTAGTGTGAACACAGGACACATTTTCCAGTTCCATTCACTCCTCTGTGTACTTCAGTGCATATATCTAGTTGAGATTTATGACTCCTACTTAAAAGCACAAAGTTTGGACATCGATTCCAACTCCTCCCTTTTTATTGTCAAATGCAATTTGAAATTTTTCTTCTGGTAAATTTTGGTGGAAGAAATGCTCATCCCATCTGCTCCAACCTGTAATACCACCAGCAGTGAACCTTTGACCTTCTAAACATACGGCAATTAGTAATGGCTTGATAAATTAATGGACATGGTGGAATATGGCTTTGCTGGTGCTTTTCTACATTCCATTGCTTGGCAAGATAAAAATCACTTTTTAACATGTTTATCTTTACCATGTTCACATGATCTTTTTTTAAATAAGCAATTGGGGTTAAGTAACTTGCTCAAGGTTACACGGCCAGTCATTATTTATGCGTGGGTGCTCATTTTCTGAGGCCGGATTCGATCTTGAGTCATCCCAACTCTGAGGCCGGCGCTCTTACTCACTGCACCACCTAGCCGCCCCTATGTTCACATGATCTTTATGATCCTTTTTATAATGCAATAACTTATTTATCTCCAAATACTGTCATACCCTATGGTTTATATACATAGCCATAACTTTGTAGGAAAATGAAGTAGGGACACATAGTTGTGTGACCCTGAAGCAGTCACCCAAATTCTTTCAGTCTGCTCATCTATAAAATGGGCATAATAATAGTGCCCATCTCATAGGGTTGTCTTGAAGATCAAATAGGATCATCTAAGAAGTCTGGAAATCTTACAATGCTGTATGATAAGAGTATGCTGGAGCCAGACTGTATTAGCTCAAAAGAGTCCACCACTATCAAACTTTCAGAAATTAGGAAGGCTACAACTCAATGTTTTATTGATTGTCTAGCCTTAAGAAAAAGATGGACAAAATGATAATGCAACTAAACTTTAAAATGTGTCTTGTGTACTTTTTCCCCACAGAGAGCTGGTTGTTTAACAGTTACCAGCACATCATTGGATATAAATGTTAGCTATTATTATTTCACTCAGTTGTCCAGCAACAATGATAGATTAGCAGAAAAGTTCCAGGGGAGAAGAGATACATTTAGCAACAATAGCTGGGCTGTGGGCTCATTAGGATCAGAACTGTTAATTCCATTAATAAAGTAACAGTTGCCATTATATTAATGAATGGCTGCTGTCTTGGTTTTCTGTAATGATTCCCTAAGGCCATGAATTCCCTATAAGAGGGAAAAGAGACTGAACCGTACCACTTCTCCCTCTTTGACCATTATAACTTTTTTTAAAATGTGTTTTGCACTGAGAAGCTAAGATCTGATGCACAACCTGCCTCCAGCCTACTTTACCAGACTATTAATCACCTTCATTCACTCTACAATCCTGCAAAAAAAAATGGCTTCAACATCTCATTTCTGGTCTCTGGGCTTTTATAAAGCAGGATAGGCCCCTTTCCTGAAATGTACTCCTTACCCTGACCTCTTAGAAACCCTAAATTCTTTCAAAACTGAGCTCAAGTCCATCTCTTAAGTGAGCCCCTTCAGAACACTCCCAGATATTAGCTTCTCACCCCACTTCACAAAACTACCTGTATTTATTTGGTACATAATTTTTTATCTGCATATATGTGTGTAGAATGTAAACTCTTGGAGAGCAGAGATTTTTTGAATTTTAATTTTATTTTTTTGTTTGTTTTGTATTTGGAAGGCAATTGGGGTTAAGTGACTTGCCCAAGGTCACACTGCTAATGGTGTGTGTGTGTGTGTGTGTGTGTGTGTGTGTGTGTGTGTGTGTGTGAAGTGTCTGAGGTCACATTTGAACTCAGGTTCTCCTGACTCCAGGGCTGGTGCTCTATTCACTGCACCACCCAGCCGCCCCAGAGTTTTAATTTTCTACTCATGGATTTCACTACAGTGCCTGGCCCACAGTAGGCTTTAAATATGTGTTAGTTTATTGACTAGATGGCTATAGGGTCTTCCGCTACCACACAAACATTCTAAAAGAGAAGCTATTGGTCTAAATTAATATTTAATTAGCATAACATGGAGGGAGGGTGCTACTTTTGAGGAGGAGATGCTCTAGAAATTGTTCCTGGGTAACTCTAGAGCACCCTGTAATTTTATTCCCTGTACAAATGGGAGTAAAATACACATAGTACTCATACCATCCAACTTCTCTTGCAATTGGGAGAATCTATGGCTTAGCACCAATGTTCCTTTTTTTCTTCTTTTTTAAATTGTTGGTCAAAAAATCCTCTCAAGACAAGAGAATATAGAACAGAGTTGAATTCTATAATCAAGTTAACCCTAGAACAAAGTAAATCTGATGCATATTTCATGATATACATATTGTTAATGGCCTTGAACAATTCACTTCAGTGCTCTGGACTTCAGAATCTTCCCCTAGAAAATGTGATTTCCCAGTTCCCTTCTAGCCTTTCCAATTCATGGTTTCTTGTTACCAGGTGCTAATAGCAACCAATTCATGTCTGAACAGCTCATAAAAGCTACTGGACTAAATTTGACCTCTTAACAAATCAAATATTTTAAAAGTCAGGTTGGGGGGTAGAATGGGTTAAAAAGGAGAAGGAATATGTTCGAAGGTCTCTCTGATCAGCCGTGGTTATGTGTTTAAAGGGACATAGTGGGCCTGCCCTCTTGAAATTTCTGCTGGGGTTCCCACAGCATAGGGTGTTCTAAGGACCCTAGTTGAAAGCTATTTGCTTTAAATCAGTATCTATGTAGGAAAGGAAGCTCATTACCCAAGTTCCTTTTCTCTTAAACTCTTACTGCCTTCCAAGTAGGCAGAATAGGTTGATTGGTGTGATTTAATATAAGGTCCCTTGCCCCAAACTATGTTTTACCCAGAATTTGAATTTCCACCAATTACATAATCATCTGGATTAATAAGTTAATAAAACAAATATAAAAAAACAATCTAGATGGAATAGATTATCCCAATACCACTTTGCCTGAACTAATCCAATTAAATGTATTTTAACCTCTTTTTTTGGGAAGATATTTCTCTCAATCATCGGAGTTAAAAGTAGAATATGATTTTGAAACCATAATCTCTGGAGAGGGTTAAAGGATCAGAAAGGCTATATCATATAGACCTCAGTATTTGTATTTGTTTTAGATTTGGAGGAAATCATTCCTCCCCCTTAACAATTTTAATAGAAATAGATTCAATTTTAGATCAACATTAATGGGAACTATGATAGGAAAAGAAATCACAAGAGTGTCTAGATTGGAAGGAGGGTGTTGCTGGTATAGCGCCTGATTTGCCTTGATGATGGGATACTTGGGAGGAGAGAGACAGCTGAAAGTACCAAGGAAGCTGCCTAGTCCAGTTTCTTTATTTTACTGAAGGAGACAGGTCCGAAGAGGTTAAGTGATTTGACCAATGTCACAAAGGTATTGAAGTTCAGACAGGATTTAAACCCCTGTTCCTGTAACTCTAGTAAAAGTATTCTTTCCACTCAACCAAGTTGTGGCTCTCTGTGAGTCTCATTTATTTTTTGAATGTCGGCTAGCAACCTTAGAACCACTTATCTGAGTTACTGCCTAGCTGCCAGCAACAGGATGGATTAGTTCAAGGGGAGGAACAGTAGTGCAAAGATTGGTGCGAGGTGGGTGCCAAAACAAACTTCAATACTGTCTGGGGCTGATTTACCAAGTTTAAAAAATATATTTATCAAATGTCCTCCGAAATTACAACCACACCATGACTGACTCTGAAGGAAATAAATTAGGTCCCATGAGGCAGATGCAGGGTGATGATGGAAGAAACAAACCTGGGACTGTCTGTGCAAAGAAAAAAAACAAAACAGTAAACTGAAGTGTGTAGGTATGGGACATTTAACTTAGGGTTTGAGGAAAAGGAATAGAAACTATCGTTAACACCAAAACTGAAACCCTAGAATTATATATCAAATGGATGAATCTTCTAGACCTGCAGTTATCATTTACCTTAGCTTTCTATCTTTAGCTAGTACCATATGTATATATGTGAATGCTCCATTTCTGTATATTTCAGTCAACAAGTATTTATTAAACACCAACTATATGCCAAGTATTGTGCTATGGACTGGAGATATTAGAAGAAAAAAGATAGCTATAGCCCTCAAGGTGCTTATATTCTAATAGCTAATACAGCACATAAAAGGGTACAGAAAAGGAGTGAGGGATCCTCTGGACATTAAGACTGGCTCCAATAGATGCTAAATTTGTTCTTAAGTCATTTTTTCAGTCATGCCCAATTCTCCATGACCCCATCTGAAGTTTTCTTGGCAGATATACTGGAGTTGTTAGCCATTTCCTTCTTTAGCTTGAGGCAAACAAGTGTCAAGTGACTTGCCCAGGATCACACAGCTAGTGTCTGAAGCTGGATCTGAATTCATGAAGGTGAGTCTTTTTGATTTCAAACCTATAGTGCTCTACCCACAGAGCTGCTCCATATTCCTCCCTTATAGTGACCTGATAACAATCAGATGAAAGGTGGAGATAGACTTTGGTGAGTAGGATGTCAGCAGTGGTTATTCAGTCAATTTAAAAACTAGCCATTTGTTGCTGACCAAAATAATTTTTAACTCTAATTAGAGTATCACTAGCAGTTGGAGATATAGCCTACAGTATGAACAATATACCTGAATCAAGAAAACCAAGACAATAAAAAAGGGAACAATTGGTATTGGAGTTGGGTTTTATTTTCATGTACTACACTACTAAATGGAATTTGTTTTGAGTGGCCAGCTTTTATCAGAGCTCATATAGCTAACAGAACAGATTCACTACCAAATATCATCCAAGGAGAAGTATGAATTTGTGAGGGCAGACACAGGGGTGGGAAGGAGGAGAATTTAAAACCCTTAAGTCTGACCCTAGATTGATTTCCTATATTACTTGGTGTATAAATATTGTTGGAGGATGTCTGGCAATCTGTTTGCTAGATGAAGCATGTGTGCACCTGATCAGAAAACACTGTGTGGCCAGACTTAAAAAGCTGAAATAAAGTCTGAAGCATATCCTGTGTCTAATAAATATGAGAGGAGAATGGGTATGGATAGGCTTAGAAATATGCTGAATGGCATGAGGCGATGTTTGACTAACCACCATAAAAGCCATCCAGAGTTATGAGGAAGCAGATTGTATAAACTAAAACAATTCTGGTGAAGTAAATTATGCTAATAGTATTTTTCCTTTATTAATCTAATTAAATTAATTTTAACATCTTTTGAGGCAGTTAGTCCTTTAAATCACTCCATTGCTAAAAATGGGTTGTGGTTTTGGAACCATAACAGCTGGGGTTTTATTCTTCCTCATTCAGCCAAAAAATCTATAATTGAACCATGTTAATCCTTACTAGATACAAAGGGATAGCTCATCTTCTTCTCTAGCTTAGTCTTCAGATGTCTTTTGTGTTTCTCTCACAGACATTCCCAGCACAGAAAGCCTTAGTGGGTTACCTTTAGTGTTAAGTAGATACTTTGAGTGTAATTTTTTTCTCCCAGAAGAAGATTGGCTCACTTATTTATGTGTACATTTTTCACTTGATGGCTGGTAGTTGAAATTCAGGTGTATTTTTTTTTGGTTGTTGTTCCTTAGCAGACTATGAAAATTGCATGGTAGCTTTTTTATCTCTATGATCTTGGCACATTTCTGTAGTATAGCAAGAGCAAGATTATTTTCTTACTATTCATTTCTTTTTTTACCTTGGAATGTCTCTTTTAATATTAAACCCAAGTTTAATGGCTAATATGGAAATGTTTTGCATGACTTCATATATATAATCTATACCAATTTGCTTGCCTTCTCAAGAAGGAGGGAGAAGATGGAAAGGGAATTTGGAGCCCAAAATTAAAAAAAAAATGAATGCTGATTTTTTATGTAATTGAGAAATATTTAATAAAATAAATGATGTTGGAAAATATTAAACCCAAATTTATATAATTTGAATCAGAAATCAAGTTTCCCTCCCTGTATTTAGTCTAACAGTTATAGTATAAACTAACACTTCAAATAATAAGCATCCAGCTACGGTTTGAGTCTGGAACTACTTTAAGTTTTCTCATATTCAATATTTAATTTCTCCACAAAATATACATTTTTATTTCATATTTTATTACTCTTCCATTAGAGTTCAATCCTTATGGTTCAGGATTGTCAGATCTATGTATCTGGCCCTAATAGCTCCCCTGAGCTCTATACTGAGTCCCTCACAACCAACTGTCATTTGGATAGCTCAAATTGTATGCCTCACAGGCATCTCAAACTCAACATCTTCAAAATTAGAACTTATTATCTTTTCCCCAAATTCTATCTCATCCTGTACTTTTCCCTATTAGTGTCCAGAGAACCATTATCTCCTATCCTCCTGATCACCGAGCCTTGCAAACTTGGTGTGTCATTCTGAATTCCTTACACTCACCCAGTGCTGTGCTAGTAAAGGTTTTAACATCTGGCTCTCAAAAAACAAAAATAAAAACATGTGCACAAGAAACACTTTTAAGCATAATCTACATCATTAACATTTTCTCCATCACTTTCTGAAGTCTAGAAAATCAATGAAACAATAAATCAATCCCTGATTGCTAGCACTTGCCAGTTTCTGGGGTGTAAATGCTCACACTGAAAATGTAAATTGATTGTAAGGAGCCAATTTGAAGATGGTTGTTTCAAGCCCACTCTAGCACACCCCTGCACTCACCTCCCCCCACCCAAAACACCCAACAACAATCCAGTCTGCAGTCAAACAGGTTGCTTTTATCTTTCGTATATATTCTCTTCTCTACATTCACATAGCCACCAGCCTTATACAAGCCCTCTTGCTTCTGTCTGGATTATTACAAGGATCTTCTAATTGGTCAATTGCCTCAATCTTCTTCCCACTCACATCCATTCTCACTTCAAATATAAATCCCTTGGTTGTTATTTAAAGTCATGAACTATTCCTTTTCTACCTTTACACACTTTACTTCCCAGTTTCATTGTTCTATTTGCTATTCCTCACACACAACACTCCATTTCCTGACTCCAAGGCTGTTGCCCATGTATCCTGAGAATATTCTCCCCCCTCACCTCCATGTCCAAGCTTTCCTGACCTCCATCATGAATCAACTCAAAACCTACCTCCCTTGCACTCCCTTCTTGTGCCCTCTCCTTTCACCTAAGTCTGAGTCTCTACTCTCAGAGATTACCTTCCTTTTATACTGTTCATTGTTTTTCCTGACATCTACTTTTCAGAAAGTCAGTTATTCTGTAGAGTTAAGGTAGGTCTGCTCTGCGATGTACTTAGACTGAAATACAAAGAAGCCAAAGCAGTCATGTCTCCTGAATATGTAAAAATATTCAGAAGACTGAGTTCAATGGATGGCCATGTCAAGAGGTAGCAGGACACAGTGGAAGGAGTATTGGCCTGGTTGGTAGTAGGAAGATCCATTTTAGTAAAAGAAGACCTCTTCCTATATGACCTTGTACAAGTACTTAACATGCTGAGGCATCAGCTTCCATATCTAAAAAATAAAAGGATTAGAATAGATGATTTTTATGCTCCCTTTCTAGATCTCATGCTTCATAATTCCATGAAATATCAATACCAATTTGACCTGCCAACCTCAGTTTTAATGCCTGCTATAGACATAAGCCAGTGTCTTTCCAGTAGAATTAACAGTACTTTAAATAAAATATACCAAAAAATAATGCATTAGATAATATTCATATATATATATATAACATATATAACAAGGAAGGTAGAGAAAACTAACATATTTCCTCTCATATCATCAACATAAAATAAATAAAATTAACTGAAACCACAATATAGTTAATTTGTATGTGTATACAAATACATATGTGTATATGTATGTGAAATATATGTGTGTATATAGTTTATATATGCATGTAAAATATATACGTACATACAAATTACATGAACTATATTGTGGTTTCAGTAAATTTATTTGATTTTTTTCCTCCTTACAAAGAGAAGACATTTAGCATAATCAATGACAATCAAACCTCACACAGAAAATTGCAATATAGGATTTCATTTGGAACACCTGTTTCAATATAATTAAAGTGCTTTTTTAAAATGATTCTTTTGTAAGGATATGACAGGCAAAAATCAATATTTATAAAGTGGTACTTACATGATTCCAGCCTTTTAGAATGTGTACTTCTGTTACAAGTGAGGTTTTGTGCATTTTGTGGCCAATAATAAATTATCAAGTTAATATACTTAAATGGCATGACATCTAAATTTCTCCAATGACAAATATGGCATATTTCACTAAGAATACTTTTCTTGAAGGATGTTTTTTAATAATCTAACCACTGTGTTTACAAAAAAATGCTTCCTCTGCAAATGCATGTATTTTCCCTTTTATCATGCTTCCATGAAAGATGTATACAACCACTGAGTATTCTATTCAAATACAATATACAGTAGATTTTTCTTAGAAAAAGAATAATAAAGGAAAATAAGAAAGAATAATAAACCCAGAATAATAAGGGCAACAGAGTTTTAAGCTAAAAGGAAACTTTGGCAATCACATGACATCAAAGATTGTAGCTTTTGATCTTGAAAGGATTGAAAGATTAATCCAACTGTCTTGTTTCTCAGATGAGAAAACACCAAACAAAAATAGCTAAAGTCACACAGCTAGATGAGAATTAGTGGTGATAATAATTAACGGACCTAGAGCCTGTTCTCCCTCAACTGCTAAACTCATGGATGTTATACCTTGGCACTAGAACCTAAATAACCACTTTATGTGGCAAAACCAAAAACTATTCCCAAACACCAAAGACATAACCTCAGGTTGACTGAGGCCAGAGAAAGTGAAATATAATTGAGTGTTTGTATGGAATTAACATATGGGACTCAAAGAGGCTGCCTAGAATACAATATTAGGTTTGAAGTCAGGAGGTGAGGTGGGGTTAGAAACCTACATCTGACAATTATTAATTATGTGTCATTTAACCTTGCTGAAAATTCAGTTTATTCATCTGTAAAATAGGGATAATAATATTTGCAGCAGTTTAAAGTTGTTCTGAGGCTCCAGTAAGATAATGAATAGAAAAAAAATATTTACAAAGTTGAAAGCAGTTGAGAACTGTCATCACTTATTATAACCATAAATCTTTCCCTTATACTGTATTGCTTCTTTATATGACCATCCATTTAAGTCTTCTTTCTGCATGCTCTTACATGTTATGTCTGACAGTGTCTTCCTTCCACTTCATTGTTTTTAAGCCTAGGTACTCCACAGATAAACTTCATTTTACAGTGTAACTGTCTCCCGGGAAAAGAGACTATAAATCACCCCCACTAATGCAACAAGAATTAATAATAACAATTCACATAGCACTACAGTATTTGCAAATAGCTTTATATATAATTGTATATATGTATAATCTCAACTGATCTTATGAGGCAGGTGCAGTAATGATAATTAAGTGCCTATTATGGGCAAAATTCATGCTAATTTTTATGCTAATATTTCTCTAGGAAAAGAAAAAAGACTTTGGGATATGAAAAAATATAAATGCCTATTATCCCAAGGTTCAATTTAAGTCCATCCAACAAGCATTTATTAAACTACCTACTAGGTGATAGGCCCTGAGGATAGAAAGACAAATATAGTCTTTCCGTTTAAGAGTATATGTTTTGGGGAAAACCAAAACAAAATAAAACAATATGTACACTAAGGATATTAAAAATACATAAAAATAAATATAAAATAGTTAGGAATGGCTCTGGAGATTGTGAAACCTAGGAAAGGATTCTTATAGGAGATGGCAGTTGACTTGGAGTTTGCAGGGAGCTGGAGACTTCAAGAGGCAGTGAAAGATGAAAGTATCCTTTGCAAAGGGTCAGAGATGGGAGATGGATGAGAAAGCATGGGTTAATAGCAAGCTGACCAGTCTGTTGACAATAAAAAGAGTGTGAGGGGGAACAATGAGAAATCAGTCTAGAAAGAAAGATTTAAGTGTCCAAGGAGTTTGTGTGTTATCCACCTTTAAATAGAAAGCCAGGGAAACATCTTGGGGCTGAGAGGGCAACATAATTAGATTTGTGCTTAAGGAATATCGATTTGGTATTTGTGTAGTAGATGGTTTGGAGAAAAAAGATTGATATGGAGAGATTAATTAGGAGGCAATGACAAAAGTCTAGATGAGGAGGGTCTGAACTAGAATGATGGCAGGATGAAAAGAGGGGAAGAAAGTGGACATATGAGGTCAAATGGAAACCCTCCAAACTGAACTTTGAAGAATGTTAAAATTGACTTCAGAAAATGTGGAGTTGAATTAAATAAAGGGGGCCAAAGGATTTACTCTTGAGACTTTGTTCTGAATCTCATACCAAGAGAAGAGTAGAGTTTAGTTCAGGGCAGTTTTATGAACAGAATCTAAGGAATTGTAGTCAAGATTCAATTGTTTACAAGAAGAATTTGTCAACTGGGATTAGAGTAATAGATTTATGGTCCAGGCAAGAAAAGATTGTGCTTCCTAGTTAACAGAATAACAATAATATTGGGCAGCTAGGTGGCCCAGTGAATAGAGCATCAACCCTGGAGTCAGGAGGACCTGAGTTCAAATTTGGCCTCAGACACTTGACACGCTTACTAATTGTGTGACCTTGGACAAGTCACTTAACCCCAATTGCCTTGCCTTCCCCTCCCCCTAAAAAAAGGATAACAATAATGACAGCTCACATTTATATAGCACCTACTATGTGGTAGGCTCTGTGGTAACCACTTAACACAGTATCTAGCACACAACAGGTGCTTTATAAAAAATGCTTATTCCCTCCCTTCCCTAAGAGCTTTATAAATATTGTCTCATTTGAACTTCAAAATAACCCTGGGTGGTAGATGGTAGTATTTATTATCTTCACATTATAGTTAAGAAAACTGAGGCAAACAAAAGATAAATGACTTGCCCAAGGTCAATCAACTAGTAAGTGTCTGAGGCTAGATTTGAACTCTTTTCTTCCTGACTCCAAGCACACTGTAACATATAGCTGCTGAGACAACTGATTTGGAGTTGAAATCAAGTGGGAAAAACCATAAGAGCCTTCTTAATGTGTAAACCTGTGCTAATGTGAATTGTGTAATGTGACAATGTGTACTTGAAACATATCTAAACTGTGCTCCAAGATTCCCTTTCACCATGACAACAAATTGTGCACTTTAAGCAGTCAGCTGAAGAGTCTGTCAGAGGTGCTGTGGAAAAAAGACATTGAGAACAGGGGCTGCTCTTTAACAGACAGCTCTTAATTTTCTAAGCAGTTACAGAAGGCTTTTGAGAAAAAAATCCAATTTTTTTTGTTAGGGATGGGTAAAGGTAGCTGTGATAGGTCTGCATCATGTTTTCACTTCCCATGGTCCCAATATGGGGTGATCTCACTTGGGAATGGGACTTTTCAAGTGACTTCTTAAAGTCCTTGTGTCCTGGGAAAATCTCCCAAGAATTCTGGTATAGAATGAGATACACATTTTCAAGCATTGCCAATATGTTCATTTGGTTTGCATGATTGTATTCTTATTTGTTACAGGAAAGGGCTTTTGATAAAGGTGGGGAATTACTGAGAAGTGACAATTAAAAAATAATAGAAAAAGCATATTAATCAAACATTTACAGAAGAATAATGTCAGAAAGGGACACAAACTAACAGGGAAATTTTGTTATTATACCACATTAAATAGTATACATCTTTAAAAAAAGGCCATGTAACAGAAATGTCTGTTTTCATATACAATCCCCCTTTTCTTTATTTTTTGGAATGCATGTATTTTCATATGATTGTTAAGCTTAAATTAAAAAATACAAAGAAAAGAAAAAAATGCAATTCCAAAAAGAAGGCTATAATGGTAATGATGTCAATTTAGAAATTTGAATGTAGGCATTATGTCAATATATCACTTCATGCCCAGACCCAGTTAAAAGAAGGGATTAAATTATAAACAAATGCTGCCCTAGTCACTGATGGTGAGAAGTTCATTCTCCTTCCAGACAATAGCATAATAAACCTCATTAATTTTACTGGACTGATTCAAAATTTGCAATTTCTCCCCATTAAGTAAATAGGCTTAAATTTACCTCTGTACCCTTTATGGAAAAACAAAGAGCAACAAAATAGGAGTGTTATACAAATTAAACTATTTAAGAGAATAAATTATTTTAGCAACCAAACAATTAAAGCTAATTATGCACAATCTTATCTATTCATTAAAATTAGTCTGAAGATGTTTCCTCAGCAAGGCCATGCCTCCCATACTTTGCTAATCTAAATTATGTTACTTTATGTATCTGCATTCAATTCAGTTCTATAGCTATTATATGGAAGGCACAGTACTAGGCACTGGGAATATAAAAAAAGACTTAGGACTTATTTTGTTAAGTTTATAATCTAATAAAACTGCATTTTGGGGGAAAATAAATAATTTAAGTTTTATACTAATCAGACTACCATTCCCATTAGTATACATTGGTGAGATTCCACCCTGTTACATTTCTAACTTAACACAGTACACTCAAAAGTAGCACTGGAAAATCATTAAGAACGCTGTTCTACTCTCACCAGAGCACTACACATTTTTTCCCACTTGAAAAGAAAATTTCAGACACGTTTGTTAAGATTTCTTCAGTTTGGGGGCCGTTAGGTGGTGCAGTGAATAGAGCATTGGCCCTGAAGTTAGAAGGACCCGAGTTCAAACACCACCTGACATTTAACACTTACTAGCCATGTGACCTTGGGCAAGTCACTTAACCCCAGTTGCCCTGAATTCCCAGCTCCAAAAAGATTTCTTCAGTTTCTTAGGAGCTGGCATGAGAATGATACTAATTTAACACTACATACAATAAGTCACAGAGGTCTTCAGACCTAATTATCCTGATGTTGCAGATAGAAGACTTATCTGTCTTTTGTAGATATTATTCTTTAAATATGGGAAGGAAGGCTTAAGTGGAAGAGAAAGTAGAAAACAAACAAAAATCCCACATTTTACAGTAGTTAGCTATCGGATATATACATATACTCAAACATTCCATTCTTTCCATGACAGAGATGGCAAAACATCCATCTCTAGATGCAGACTGTTTATCCTTGACCATTTCCATGATAAGTTTGCAAGGTGGGTGCTGGGAGGATGTGAATGGACTCACCTAACCATGCTGGGAGCCTCCCTTGCTCTCTTGCCAACACAAGGACTTTGGTAGAGAGTTCCAGCTACTCCCATCTCTCCATTTGTTATCCCTTGTTCTCCATTTGTTGTCCACCATTTCTTTAATAATATCTTTAACCCTGATTCATCTCTGTAGTTCATTGTTCTTCACCCATCTAACTCCTTATGCCTTTCTAATACCCCCTGAATGATAATCAACTTTAAATCAGAGATGATAATGTTCCAAGACTCATGGATGGAGAGGCACAGACAGAGAGAGAGTGAGACAGAGAGAGAGAGACAGAGAGAGAATAAGAGTATTTATATAGGGTGTCTCAAAAGTCTTAGTGTTGTTTTAATCCTTAACACTTAAAACGGTTGAAAATTAGAGAGAATCACTTCTGTTCTTGTAAAAGATCCTGTTTCTCCATTGTATATGGGCTACAGAAGCCTTTCCCTATACTCTTCTGGCTTTAATAGATTTTTGACAGGAGGAAGGAGGAGGAAAAAAACACACATATTTTTATTAAGTCCCTACTGTGTTAAGCACTTTAGAATTTTTTTTTCTTGTTTGATTCTCACAACAACCTTGGGAGATCGGTCCTATAATTAGACTCATTTTACAGTTGAGGAAACAGTCAGCAAATGTTAAGTGACTTGCCTTGGGTTAGGGTTAGTTTTTTAAAAGCTTTAGATATATGTGTGTGTGTATAGTTTTTAGTCATTCAGTTGTGTCTAACTCTTTGTGACCCATGGACCACACTGTCCATGGTGTTTTCTTTGCAAGCATACTGGAATGGTTTGCTATTCCTTCTCCAGTAGATTAAGGAAGAGGTTAAATGACTTTCCCAGTAGCTAGTAATTCAAATAGCTGGGATTCTATCCATTGAGCCACCTAGATGATTCTTAGGCAAACGGGTTAAGTGACTTGCCCAAGGTCACACAGCTACTACGTATCTGGGGCTGGATTTGAACTCAGGTCTTCCTATCTCCCGGCTGAATTTTCTTGAGTCATGTAGCTGTTTCTCTACGTGTGTATAAAATTATATTACATGTTCACACACATATGCACACATCATCATCATCATCATCACTACACATTTATGAAAGGCTATGTACTGAGTGCTAAGGATGCTAAGAAAAAGCAAAACATTGATTTCTGCCACCCCAGAGTGCACAGTCTAATGGGAGGTAATGTACAATGACCTTGACCCCTCGTCCCTAGATAGGGGTGTGAAGTATCTAGATTACTACTATCTGTCTAGAGAACCATAAAGTCCCTGAGGATGGTCCACAAGAGAGAGAAAATGAGAGACTTTTACAGTTTATGGATTCAGGAGCAAGGCCTTTGTATTTTTTGTTGGATCAAATAAAATCTTTCCTAGATTTAATATTATGTTAGCTCTAAAGCTACAGTGATTGAGGTTTTGATTGTGAAGACTAGGACATTTGACAAATTTTATAGGTCCCGAGGAAAGCCCTGGTTGGGGCATGAGCCCCAGTGAAAAATGAACCCAGTCCATATAAACCCAGAGCTTTGATTGTATGTGTATGTGTATATACATATACATGTGTGTATGTTTACAGTATGTGTGTATGTTTACAGTATATGCATATGCATATCTATATGTGTATGTGTATAGACAGACAGATAGATAGACAGTTTTTACTTTAAGTGGACTGTTCTGCATACTTATTTTTTTTTTTTTTTTGCTTTTTGGAGGGCAATTGGGGTTAAGTAACTTGCCCAAGGTCACACGGCTAGGTTTTTTTGTTTGTGAATTAAGTGTCTGAGGCCGGATCGCCGACGCTCTACTCACTGCGCCACCTAGCCGCCTGTATACTTCTTTTTAAAGCAATTTTTATCTAATGTGAATTTGCTCCTCTTCCCACCACCTTTAAATGAGGAAGGAAAGAAAGGGAGGCAGGAAGGGGGCTGCCAGTCAACCTTGGGAAGCTGCCCTTTAGCACACAGTTCAAGGACACGTTGGGTGGGGTTAGAAGGACAGACAGTAGAAGGCTGGAGAAAGGAGTGGACTGGGGACAGACACAAGGTACCTGAGTGCTGACAGAGGGAAGACAGACACACAGGGACAAACAGACAGGAGAATGGACAAGGTAGGGCAATGGAGGTCTCAAGTCAAGCCCTTATCTGCTGATGAGTAGTTGTGGTCTCTCCTCCTGTATGTTCTTCTGCTTTCATTTAGAGGGGCTTTATTTTAAAGTTGTTTTTTTTTTTCCTGGAGAAGGGCTGGAGGTTGTGGAGCACCAATCCAAGGGACAGGCATGGAAAAAGAGGATAGTACTGTAGAGTAAAGCTACCATATGTATTTGGAATGCAGATTTCTTTCAGAATACTTGTATAAAGTCAGATTTACATACAGTAAGAACTGTGTGTATAACCCTTCCTACTTAATATTTGGAGGTCTCTTTCCCTATTTTTTTCTCCCCTTTCTACAGATATCTACCATACCTGGCATACGCTCTCAATTATGACACTATCAGAACCTTTTCTTCCTGCTACAATCCATTTACAAGCCATTTCCATGAAAGTTTTCCTGATTCTTCACTTACTAGTGGTCTCTGGATCATGGATAGGCAACTTCACATTACCATACTATATAAGTTTTTCTGTGTGTGTGTGTGTGTGTGTGTGTGTGTGTGTGTGTGCGTGCGCATGCACATGTGTGTGATAGATGAGTATAAACTTTCATTTGATGTTTTTTGTTGTTCATTTGTTTCAGTCACATCCAGCTCTTCTTGATTCCATTTCGGGTTTTCTGGGCAAAGATCCTGGACTGTTTGCCATTTCCTTCTCCAGTTCTTTTATAGATAAGGAAAGGCAGCAAACAGGGTTAAGTGACTGGCCCAGGGTCACACAGCTAGTAAGTGCTTGAGGTCAGATTTGAACTCAGTAAGATGAGTCTTCCTGACTGCAGGAAGTGCCCTGCACTCTATCCAATGTGTCACCTAGCTGTTCAATTTGATATTCTTTCTGATTGCAGTTTGATGTCATATTATAATGATAGGACTCTAATACAGACTCACTTGGACTAAGTGGGCTAATATCCATGGAAACATATAGGCAAAACAGACTTTTTAAAAAACTTTTCCACTATTAATTCTGTGTTGGATGAATATGGCTTACAGTTTTTGATTGGATGAACTCTGGCCCTGCTTCAAGGGCCTTGACTGATTCTCCTTAGTGTTAGATCCTCTAATCAGTAGTTTTGTTCTGTCCCCCTATCTGAGCATCATTCAATCCTGGTACAGATAAGGGACCTGGAGAACTTTTCCACCACATTGGGTGTCTTATTAGGTTTGCCCCCTCTTACATCTAGTCTCAATCAAGCTCATATTTAAGGTGTATAATCTTGCCATGCGAACCCCATCTTTGATAATATTCCCCCACCCCAACAAATCTCCCTCAGCCTCAGGCTGTGGTAAATTTCTTACATGTCAGAACACACTTCTGTCTGTTTATATTGCCATAGTCTATGGATCTGCTTTGTTTGCCTCTTTACTATGTCACATAACACTAAAGCTTGTGATTGTACCATGCCTCCAACTGCCAAGTTTCTAGCAATTCAGAGTCCAGATATTTGTCTTACCTGGAGCCCTGGAGGGAAATAAACTGATACAGTTCATGTGTGTGCATAGTTACCTCTTTGTTATATGTTGTCATTCAGTTGTGTCTGATTCTTTGTGACTTCATGTACCAAACTGTCCCTGGGGTTTTCTTGGCAAAGATACTTGGATAGTCTGCCATTTCCTCCTCTAGTGGATTAAGGTAAACTGAGATTAAATGATTTGTCCAGGGTCACAAAGCTAGTAAGCATCTCAGGTTACATCTGAACTCCAGTGAGGCACTTAGCTGCCTCCTCCCATATATACTTTTGCTTTTATGTATTGTTTTCCCCAAATAGAATGTAAGTTCTCTGAGGGCACGTTTCTGAACTCCTAGCACAATGATTTTACACATAGCAGACCCTTAATAAAATGTTTGTTGGATTGCATTAAATTAAATCATGTAAAAGGTGCAAAAGGCTATAGTTTACTCCATAGGTGCTCAGAGATATAACCAGTTAACTTCTTGGTTAGTTTGATAAATCAATGTCTTATTATTTTTCTCATAATACGTGACAAGGCTTTTGGAATAAAGATCTTTTTTAGAATTCATGAAATTCTCATAATTCCTTGGATTTGGGGGATCAAATAAAGTCTTTGGTAATCCTAACCAGATTTCCAATTCTATTTTAAATGTTGAAAATATTTACTTCTGTGCTGGTAGAGTATGCTGTTTCTCTAATGCATGCCTTCTGCAAAAGCTTTTTCCTCTCCTCAATGCTAGTGCTTTCCCTCTGAGAATATCTCATTATTTGTAGCTTTTCTGTATATACATATGTTTATATGCATCTATCTTGTTCACACATAGGTGTTTGCAGCTTGTCTCCTTCTGTTGACTTTAACTTCCCCAAGGGCAGGGGCCATTTTTAGTCTCTTTGTATCCCCAGACTTAGCAAAATACCTGGTACATAAAAGGAACCTAATAATATTTGCTGACTTGTTAGGATAAAGGAGAGATAAAATTGTCTTAGATCCTTCAAGGTCATGGAGCACATCATCACTTTGCATTTTAGTTAACTGAAGCAGATGAAAGGAAAGTTAATTGCTCAAGGTCACACAAAGCTAATAAACTAGAAACTAGAATATGAGCTCAGGTGATCTAACCCCAGTTCTGTCCATTATAGGGCTGTTGTTGCTGTTCAGTCATTTTCAATTGTGTCTAGGTTTTCTAGGCAAAGATACTGGACTGGTTTGCCATTTCCTTCTCCAGCTCATTTTACAGAAGAGGAAACTGAGGCAAACAAGGTTGAGTGACTTGTCTAGGGTCACACAACTACTAAGTGTCTGAGGCCAGATTAGAACTCAGGAAAAGAGTCTTCCTGATTCTATACCTATCATTCTACCCACTGTGCCACCTAGCTGCCATCCAGTGTATAGATACTGCAGAAATACTTGATGACTGACTTCTTCCCACTCTGAGAATTTAATTTTAAATTGTAACTTTTTTTCCCCTTCCTTAACATTAAATATTAAAAGAGTCATAGAATAAAGTGAGAGTTACACATTGACTTAAAAGTCTCACTGTGGAACAGCCATCTTGGACTCATGAGTACAGGTCAGGAACACAAGGAAATTATAGCCACCAGTGAATTTGTATATTTTATCTTCTCTACTGGGCAGCTAGATGGTGCAATGGATAGAGGGGCCATGTCTGGAGTCAGGAAGACCTGTGTTCAAATCCAGCCTCAGGCACTTGCTAGCTGTGTGACCCTGGGCAAGTCACTTTACTATCATCTGTAAAATAAGTTGGAGAAGGAAATAGCAAATCACTCCATTATTGTTGCCAAAAAACCCACAAATTAGGTTATGAAGAATCAGGCATGACTGAAAGGATTAAACTACATCTGTACAAAATTATAAACTCCCTAAAGGCAAATATTCTACCTTGTTTCTTTTTTGTATCCTCATTGCACATAGTAGGCACTTAATAAATCTTTGCTGAATTGGAGCAGAACTGAGCTTTCCCCTAGATATCTGTTTTTTATGGGTATAGAAAATTATTGGATTGAGAATTATGATAATCTCCCCAAGAAATTATTAGTGCACCATTTATAGGATATTTGATAAAGAATTTAAGTTTAAAAAAAGCAGCTAATGATTCTGAAATGACAACTAAGATTTTCTTCACTCTTTTAACACTATCATCCTTGCTACTTTCCAGCTCTGGGGACCATCATCACATCCATAATACTATTTCCACAGGAAAGGTATGTAAATCTTTTCATCTATAACTCTTATAGTTATGCCTGTGACTTTAAAACAGCCTTCCCAAAATGACCTCTCTTTTTCTATTTAAATGCAAGATTCTTGAGTGCAAGAACCATCTTTGCTTAAAGAGATCAGCCCTATGTCTGGTACCTAGTAGACTTTATATACATACTCATTCCCTTCTCTTCCCTTCTTCTTCCTTTTGTATTTATACTCATTCCCTTCTCTTCCCTTCTTCTTCCTTTTGTATTTATTTTCTCGGGGCTTAACAGAGCTTTTCATTATTATAAGTGCTTAATTAATGCTTTTTCATTCATTCATTTTTGAATATGTAAGGAGGGATAGTGTGACAAAGAACACTAAATTTGTATTTAGAAAACTGAGGTTGGAAATCTGGTTTTGTTACTTATTCCCCGTACACTCTCATTTGCTCATCTGTCAAGTGAAGGGATTTGGGCTAGACAATAGGTTCCTTTGAACTCTAGTCTATGATCCTTGTAAACAATTCATAATCCATAAACTACCTAAAGAAAAACCAAATGACAAAAAAAATTAATTACCAGGTCAGAACCAGAAGCTTTCTTCTCCTACCCTCCTAATTCTCCTGCCCCCATACTAATTCCAGGACAAAAAAATACCATCCAGTTCTGTAGGATGCCAGTAGAGTTCAGCTAATATGATGCAAGTCCTCTGCCCACTAAATCATGATGCCTCAGCTTCATTCTAGGTTTCTTCCATTTACTAAATTTGTTCTTAATACATTTACCTAAATGGTTCTTTGGTAGGCTAAAATATATTTAATGACATATCTAACCAATGTAATTATAGCTTGCCCTCCCGCCCCCACCCCCACAAATATTTCTATCACTACTCTTTTTACCTTAAACTGGAACTACTAGTCTGTTTGTTTTAAATTATACATGTTGATGGATGAGTGTTGACACAGATAATTCAATACAGCAGACACTCCTTAAAGATAATTTAGACTTGGCTCCCAATTCTGTCCCATAATATCCTTGTAGCAGAGTCGTATAATCATATTTTGCTTAGACTAACTGTTACATTTGGTGAGTATGGATCATTTATATAGCTAGGGGGAAGTAGTTCAAAGCAGGCTAGCAGTGAGGAGAAAACAGGGCAGTATTCAAATCCTACTTAATCATAGTAGCGTAATTTAAGGGCTAGAAGCTACATTAGAAACATTTGGTTCAATCATCTCATTTTACAGGTAAGGAAGCTGAGGACAGAGAAGTTAAATAATTTGCCCAGTATCACGCTGTGGAATAATTGGGACTTATTAACTGAGTTTTCTTGTTATAGATGAACTGAAACATGAATAATTAAAAAAAAACTAGCTAATCATATAAAATTCCATTAGGAAACATGCATGTTGCAGTCTCTGAAAAAAGTCACAAGATAAATCTTGTCTGATACTGTAGTAGGCTACAGCCAAGCCTATACATATGACAAAGGAAGAAGTAAATCTGAGAGTACTTAGGGTCTGAAAGGAGAAGTCCTAAGGCTACAGAGCGCATAGGATTTTTCAAAGGGAAAGTGACTAGCTGATAATAGATAGTGACCAGGGGAGAGTGAAAGTTGGTGGACAGCCAACCAATTTAGATCACTCAATGAAGTTACAGACTGGCATCCTTTTTAACTCAAAATTGTAAGAGTTGCTACTTTAATTTATTTATCCTATTAATTGGAACCCTCTCATTCTTGATCAATTTCATGAAAATGAATGGTGACATTGGAGTCAATCAGGATTCCTGAATGTTGGGAAGAAAATTTTTGCATTCACTTATTTAAACTGAATTTAAAATATATACTGTATCTAAAGGGCACATAGTTTTGTTTTGCTTTTTTTCTTGAAAATTAACAAACATTACTTAAGAATCATAAGACCATTGACTTAGAATTGTAGGCATGTTAGGAAGTGACTGAATCTAATTCGTTCACATTACAGATTAAGAAACTGAGACTCACTATATCAGATTGCATGCCAATTTGGAGAGGGGAGAAGGGAGGGAGGAGGAGAAAATTTGGAACTCAAAAGCCTGAGTAACTCAATGTTGTAAATGAAAAATAAAAAATAAAAAAAAGAGGCTCAAAAAACTTTATCAAGGGCCACACAGCTTTAAAATATTGAAATAAGTATTCCTGACATCACTAAGTCCAGTGCTGTATCCACTGTGCCATATACAAACCCTCTTAGAAAGAGAACACTTAGAAAAGTTGAAATATATGCTATTTTAAAAAAAAATAAGTATTGTATCTTGAACAATGGGGATTTTGGTGGCTGAACAAGTAGGAATCTAACTCAAATAAGCCTAAGCAACATTCTCAGCAGGAAGAACTGAAGACTTTTGACACACCTCCTCATTAATACACCCACCCCTTCATTAATTGTTCATCAATCAGGTCTGATCTCTTCCTGACAGAGGCACTTGATTTTCCAAAGGTATTTAAGCATTTGAAGATCTCCATGGTCTATGGTTACCTAGAAAAACCAATGGCCATCAATTTATTATTTGCTAGTCTAATTAATAAATTGATTATTAATTACCCAGCAACTGTCTCTTGGACTTTTCATTCATTTCAATGCCCCAAAATTCTTTAAAAGTGAACAAAATGGCTAATTTTAAACCATAAATAAAAGCCTTAAAATACAAATGTCTGTAGTAATATAGTGTAATGGAAATGCATATTTAAAGATCTTCCCTGCCCCTAGGCCCTTTGATTGGCTTAAGAGACTCTGAGAACCTTCCTTGATTTGAAAATATACTCTGCTTCCTAACAGGCTGAATGTGGTCACATGGAGCCTGTGGTAGGAGGCTTGGTTTTCAGGAATGACCACACTTTGATGCTGTGTGATTGGGCAATGAGTCAAGAAGGTGGTTACATTCTCTGACCCTGGAGAAAGCTACATAATCCCTGATGTGAGGCTTTGCTTTGGGGCTCACTTTGAGAAGTGTTGTGTGACTTGACCAGATGAGGCTCTGGAAAGCTGTTGAGAGCCCCCCCCCCTCCCCCTCCCCCCACCGGCTTTGAAAACCCAGATGTTGATGCTTCCCTCTCTGGTAACTGTGATTTGGTATTGATGTAATGATTGGACAGTTTGGAAGCCTGTCTATTTGATCTGTTTGTTTCTCTGTCTTGTAATTTCTGTCTGTAACTTTGAAATTCAGGGTCCTGACCTTTTTCCCCTGAACTAGGTAAATGATATGTTTGATTGATTCAAGTAAGCTTGTTAACCCATTTTGAGTTGCTTTCCTTTAGAAAAGCAGATCTAAGAACCTGTGTTGGCAGCCATCCTGGGGATGTTGGGGTGCTTGCTGCTACATACATTAAATCTTATTCATGCTAAAATGTAATTGAGTAAACAATTAAATATATAGACAAGACTAATATCTGATCATTTAATGTTCTAAGGGGGAAGGAGTAGGACTCAAGAACCCAGAACAAAAAGCAGCAGAACTTTGCTTTAGGTTCATTTTAAGCCAGGAAACTTTCAGCAGGGCAGGGTCGGTGTCTTTCAATCTCAGTACCTCCAAGATTATCTTGTACATATGAGATGCTCAATAGATGTTTTCTGAGTTGCATTCAATATCCGTGTCACCAGCATCAAGGATAGTGTCTTTAATACTGCAAGTATGTTGAATTGAATCAATCTGTGTACAGAATTAATTTTCTGAAGCATAACTACCAGCCCAACAGCCGCCTGCTCATGAGTAATGGAGATTTCCTTTTCCTTTGTGTTCATATGGACATCATCACAACGGAACTTCATTCTGAGAGAACTTGTGAACGAAGGTATCACTTGTACCTGGTTCACTATGAATGGTGAATGAATAGAATTCATGAAATTAGATAAAAGCTCTGTGCTGATTTTCATTCATTTCTTTTCTCTAAAAATATTTACAGGTACTTAAGAATCTGATGTTTGCTTTAAAAAAACCTAACAGACAATATATTTACACGTTAAAGAATAGCTACAACAATGGCCTCATTTGGGACTTGATAAATTGGCCAAAGCTTCCTTTTCTGAACATAAGAATTTGTTGTTGTTGCCCTCATTGTTAATTGTTGTAACTGACTTCTGAGGCTCCTCTTTCAAGTTTGTTGCTGAGTCATTTTTTTTTCAGCCATATCCAACTCTTGTGACCCCATTTGGGGTTTTCTTAGCAAAGATATGGGAGTGGTTGGCCATTTCCTTCTCCACTTTATTGCAAACAGGGTTAAGTGACTTACCCAGAGTCACTCAGCTATTAAGTGTCTGAGGCTAGATTTTAACTCAGGAAGATTAATTTTCCTGACTTCAGACCCAGACAGGCAGCCAATCAC
>WOXC01001100.1:0-32779 GCA_011680675.1 Gymnobelideus leadbeateri
TGCCGGCCCAGGAGTCAGAAGGACCTGAGGTCGGAGCCAGCCTCAGACAGTTAATCCAGACAAACAAAAACCTAGCCGTGTAACCTTGGGCAAGTTACTTAACCCCAATTGCCCTAAAGGGGTGGCTAGGTGGCACAGTGAGTAAGAGCGCCGGCATCGGAGTTGGGATGACCCGAGATCAGATCCGGCCTCAGAAAATGAGCACCCACACATAAATAATCACTAGCCGTGTAACCTTGAGCAAATTACTTAACCCCAATTGCTTTAAAAAAAAAAAAAAAGATTACATGGGACCGGGGTGGAGCCAAGATGGCAGAGTAGAAACAGCTAGTCCAAGCCACTTGCCCCCCAGATCACCTCCAAGCTATGTAAAAGGGGACTCTGAACAACTTCTGGAGGCCCAGAACCCACAGAACGACAGAGAGAAGCTAGCATCCCGCTGCGGACAGCCCAGCAGCCCTGCAGGAAGGACAAGAGCAGCTCTTTGGGAGCCGGGCAACTCAGCACCCACTGCGCAGTGATCTGATCACAGGTCCGAGGACAGGTCATCCTGACTCGCGATTTTAACCCCAGGGCAGCCGGGACAACAGCAGGCTGGAGGAACATCAGAACACCAGCAGCTGTGGCGACTCCAGAATTATCAATATAGACATGCCTAGGAAAAAGTGAGAGGTTAGTGCCCTATGGACTTTGGGACCAGTATTTGGGGAATGCTTCAGTTTCCTCCCCTGGGGCCTAGAAGCCACTGAGGAGACACGCCATTTTGTAGTTTTCAGAGGCAGCTCTAGCTCCTGGCCTGCGAACTGTGGGAGATACAGCAATAAGTCTTGGGGGGTAATCGATCTTGTTTTAACCTACCTGGATCTGGATTGTTATCTGGGGTGGAGGTTTTGGGTGGGTTTATAGCTTGCCAGAAACGTAAGTTGTCCCCCCACATGTTGGGGCGAAAGTTCCTCTAGTGTGGGCCAAAGACATAGTGTGGCAAAAAGCCCAAAAGTCAAGGAATTAAGTGGCAACATGCCAAGGAAAAGGAAACATTGAAAAATGCAACCTTAGACTCCTATTTTGGGGGCATGAGATGCGTGAAAAGGAGGGGCTGTGAGGTCAGAAGTCCTTCTCTAAAAGCCCCAGGGGAAAACATGAGCGGGTTGCAGGCCATAGAGGACCTTAAGAAGGACTTTAAATATCAAATAAGAGAAGTGGAGGAAAAATTAGAAAGAGAAATGAGAAGGATGCAGGAAACGTATGAAATGAGGGTCAACAGCCTGACTGAGGAAAACAACACCATAAAAAATAGACTAACTCAAATGGCAAAGGAGGCCCAAAAGGGCAATGAGGAGAAGAATGCCTTAAAAAGTCGAATTTGCCAGATGGAAAAAGGATCTCAAAAGTTCACTGAGGAGATTCATTCCTTCAGAGTTAGACTGGAGCAAATGGAAGCTAATGACTTTATGAGAAATCAAGATGCTGTTAAGCAGATCCAAACAAACGAAAGATTAGAAGGCAATGTGAAATATCTCATGGGAAAAACCACTGACCTGGAGAATAGATCCAGGAGAGACAATTTAAAAATTATTGGACTACCTGAAAGCCATGATCAAGGAAAGACCTAGAAATCACCCTTCAAGAAATTCTCAAGGAAAACTGCCCTGATGTTTTAGATCCAGAGGGCAAAATAGAGGTTGAAAGAATCCACAATCAACTCCTGAAAAAGATCCAAAAAGAAAACTCCCAGGAAATATTATAGCCAGGTTCCAGAATCCCCAGATCAAGGAGAAAATACTACAAGCAGCCAGGAAGAAACAATTTCAATATTGTGGAAACACAATCAGAATAGCCCAGGACCTGGCAGCTTCTACACTGAGGGATCGAAGGGCATGGAATATGATATTCCAGAGGGCAAAAGAACTGGGAATGAACCCAAGGGTCACCTATCCAGCAAAACTGAGTATTTTGTTTCAGGGGAAAATATGGTCATTTAGTGGAATAGAGGACTTTCAAGCATTCTTGAGGAAAAAACCAGAATTGAATAGAAAATTTGACATCCAGACACAGGAAGGAAGAGATGCCTGAGAAGGTAATCGGGGAAGAGAGATCAAGGGGAACTTATCAAAGTTGAACTATTTTCATTCCTATATGGAAAAGCAATAACTGTGACTGATGATACCTTTCTCACTATGAAAATAATGGAAGAAGGGGGTGTGGTCATATGAATACATATGTGAATGTGTGTGTATATGGTTACAGTTATATATGGATAGAGGGCATAGGTTGAATTTGTTGGGAAGGGAGAATACTCAAGGGATGAAATTATGAGGTGAGAGAGGAAAGTGGCAAGAGGAGATGGGGAGAGACAGGGTAGGGTAAACTATCCCATATAGAAGAAGCAAGGGGAAGTGGTTGCAAAGGAGGGGGAGAATAAGGAAGGCTAAAAAGGCAATACCACATTCACATTGAATTTGGTTCAGGGAGTAAATGACATACATACTAAATGGGATATCTCAACCTGCAGCAGGATAGGGGGAAGGGGGATGAGAGGAGGGATAATGGATGGGAGGGCATCCTTGGGGTGAGGGGAGGTTGGAAGTACCCACTATAGAAGAGGGACAGGATCATGTAGGGAATGGACCAGGTGGGGGTGGGATGAGTGGGAAGGAATTATAAGCAGCCTAGTACAATATATCTACTATGATAATGTTTTGCATAGCTAGACATGTACAACATATACTGAATTACTTATCTCCCAAGAAGGAATGGGTGACAAGGGAGGAAGGAAATGGATCTGAAATTCGAGATCTTAACATTAAATGTTTCAAATATATATAAGTACTATTATTAATACTCTTTTGCTTGTAATAGGGATATAAGATGTGCAGGCATTGGGACACAAAGATTCACCTTCCTCTAATTTTAAAGTCGATGGGTGTATGGGAGAGAGCAGATTGGAGGAAGTGATATCTTGTGGAACTACTATTCTGGGAGGTTGGGTAGGGGAATAATGGGGGGAAAATGATTGTAACTCAAAATCTGGCAGAAATGAATGATGTAAAACAGAAGTTAATAAAGCATTTGTTTAAAAAAAAAGCATAGCTAAATGAAAAAAAAAAAGAAGTCAATGTGAAATACCTCATAGGAAAAACGACTGACCTAGAAAATAGATCCAGGAGAGACAATTTAAAAATTATTGGACTACCCGAAAGCCATGATCAAAGAAAGAACCTAGAAATCACCCTTCAAGAAATTCTCAAGGAAAATTGCCCTCATGTTTTAGATCCAGAGGGCAAAATAGAGGTTGAAAGAATCGACTTATCACCTCCTGAAAAGGATCCCAAAAAGAAAACTCCCAGGAGTATTATAGCCAGGTTCCAGAATCCCCAGATCAAAGAGAAAATATTACAAGCAGCCAGGAAGAAACAATCTCAATATTGTGGAAATACAATCAGAATAGCCCAGGACTTGGCTGCTTCTACAATGAGGGATGGAAGGGCATGGCATATGATATTTCAGAGGGCAAAGAACCAGGACTGAACCCAAGCTTCACCTACCCAGCAAAACTGAGTGTCTTGTTTCAGGGCAAAATATGGTCATTCAGTGGAATAGAGGACTTTCAAAGACTCTTGAGGAAAAAACCAGAATTGAATAGAAAATTTGACATGCAGACTCAAGAAGCAGGACATGCCTGAGAAGGTAATCAGGGAAAAGAAATCAAAAGGAACTTATCAAAATTGAATTATTTACATTCCTATATGGAAAGAAAGTAACTGTAACTGATGAAATCATTCTCAGTATGAAAATAATGGAAGAATGGTGTATGGCCATATGAATACATATGTAATTGTGTGTATATATGGTTACATTTATACATGGAGAGAGGGCATAGGTTGAATTTGTTGGGAAGGGAGGATACTCAAGGGGTGCAATTATGAGGTGAGAGAGGAAAGTGGGAAGAGAAAATGGGGAGAGAGAGGGTAGGGTAAACTATCTCATGTAGAAGAAGCAAGGGGAAGTGGCTGCAAGGGAGGGGAAGAATAGGAAGGCAAAAAGGCAAAACCACATTCTCATTGAATTGGGTTCAGGGAGAGAATGACATACATACTAAATGGGATATCTCAACCTACAGCAGAATAGGGGGAAGGTGGATGAGAGGACGGATGATGGATGGGAGGGCATCTTTGGGGGGAGGGGAGGTTGGAAATAACCACTATAGAAGAAGGACAGGATCAAGTAGGGAATGGACCAGGTCGGGGGGTGGGATGAGTGGGTGGGAATTATAAGCTGCCTTGTACAATGTATCTACTATGGTAATGTTTTGCATAGCTAGACATGTACAACATACACCGAATTACTTCTCTTCCCAGAGGGAATGGGTGACAAGGGAGGAAGGGAATGGATCTGAAATTCGAGGTCTTAAAATTAAATATCTCAAATATATATAAATATTATTATTAATACTCCTTTGCTCGTAATTGGGAGATAAGATGTGCAGGCATTTGGACACCGAGATTCACATTCCTCTAATGGAAATGTCAAAGGGGTTATGTGAGAAGATATGGGAGAGAGCAGATTGGAGGAAGGGATATCTTATGGGACTGCTATTCTGGGGTGGTGGGTAGGGGAAAACGGGGGGGGGGAATAATAGCAACTCAAAATCTGGCTGAAATGAATGATGTAAAACAGAAGTTAATAAAGCATGTGTTTAAAAAAAAAAGATTACACAGGACCTAGCAGCTTCTACATTAAAAGTTTGGAGGGACTGGTATTTGATATTTTGAAGGGTCAGAGAGCTAGGACTGCAACCAAAAATTAACTACCTGGCAAAACTGAGCAAAATCTTTCAGGCAAGGAGATAGTCATTTAATGAAATAAGGGACTTCCAGAGTTTCCTGATGAAAAAGCCAGAGCTCAATGGAAAATTTGATCTCCAATTACAAGACTCAAGAAAGACATAAAAAGGTAAACAAGGAAAACACAGACTCACACTTGCATACATCACATGCCCACACTCATACACATATGCTCATTACTTGGGATGCAACAAGAGCAAAATGTTCACATCCCTATATGAGGAGCTGATAACTGTCAATATTGAAATTTTTATGATTATCATGACCTTCAAAAGGCTTAAACTTAGATACAGGTTGTGGGTATGAATGCACTAACCTGAAAACCAAAAAAAAAAAAAAAACTATTAAAAGGAATCAAAGGGACTGTAATGGGTAAAAGAAAAGATGAGATAGGAAAATGTAAAATATGCCATTTGAAGAGCCATCAAAACACATTATAGTAGAGGGAAAAGATGGAGAGGAACATCATTTAAACACTATTGTTACTGATTCTGGTTCAAAGATGGATCAACTGAATCAGTGAAGTTTAAGTTTCTAATGTGAATAGACACATAAATTCATTAAATAGAGGAAAAGGAGGGAGGGAGAGGAGCACTGTTTGAAATTTACTCTCATTGGTTTGGAGTCAAACGGGGAGTAGCTTATACTGATAAGTATAAAATTTCATTGTGTCATATAGGTAGTGGGAGGGTAAGGGGAGGTGAAAAAGGAGGAGACTAAAGGGGGGGGGGAATTAAAGGGGAGGGAAAGAGTAGTAAGGGTAGTGGGTAGGTTAAGAAGGGGGGTCACCGGTTGGAAACACTGAGGGAGGTGGTGGTCAAAAGGGAAAACTTCAAGGAGGGGAAGGGAGAAGGAAGAAACAAAAACATAAGCAGGGGAGGAAATAGGATGGAGGGGAAGAGACAGATAGTCATCATTACTGTGAATGTGAATGGGATGAACTCTCCCATAAAACAGAGGTGGATAGAAGAATGGATTAAAATCCATAATCCTACAATATGCTGTGTACAAGAAACACATTTGAAAAAAAGGGATACCCACAGGGCAAAGATAAAAGGTTGGAGTAGAATTTATTATGCCTCAGCTAAAGTAATAAATGCAGGGGTAGCAATACTTATCTCAGATAAAGGAAAAGGAAAAATAAATCTAATTAAAAGAGATAAGGAAGGAAACTATATCCTGCTAAAAGGCTCCATCGAGAATGAAGCAATATCATTACTCAATATATATTCACCAAGTGGTATAGCATCCAAATTCCTAGAGGAGAAGTTAAAAGAATTAGAGGAAGAAATAGATAGCAAAACTATACTAGTGGAGGACCTTAATATCCCCCTTTCTGAACTTTATAAATCTAACCTCAAAATAAACAAGAAGTTAAGGAGGTGAATAGAATTTTAGAGAGGCTAGATATGATGGATCTCTGGAGAAAACTGATTGGGGATAAAAAGGAATTTACTTTCCTCTCGGCAGTGCATGGTATAACATACTCAAAAATAGACCATGTACTAGGGCATAAAAACCTCACAATTTAGTGTAGAAAAGCAGAAATATTAAGTGCATCATCCTCAGATAATGATGCAATAAAAATTATATGCAATAAAGGGCCATGGAAAGACAGACTAAAAACTAACTGGAAATTAAACAATTTAATCCTAAAGAATGGATGCGTCAAACAAGAAATTATAGAAACAATTAATAATTTCATTCAAGAGAATGATAAAAATGAGACAACATACCAAAATTTGTGGGATGCATTAAAGGCAGTTCTTATGGGAAGTTTTATATCCCTGAGTGAATATCTGAATAAAGCAGAGAGAAGAGAGGTCAATGAATTGGACATACAATTGAAAAAGCTAGAAAAAGAACAAATTGAAAACCCCCAATTTAGTACTAAATTAGAAGTAATGAAAACCAAAGGAGTAATTAATAAAATTGAAATTAAGAAAACTATTGAATTAAGAAATGAAACTAAGAGCTGGTTTTATGAAAAATAAAATAAAATCCATAGACCCTTATTCAATATGATAAAAAAAAGAAAGAAGAAAACTAAATTATGATTATCAAAAATGAAAAGGGTGAATCTACATCCAATGAAGAGGAAATAAAAAAAACCAATGAGGGATTATTTTTCCCAATTGTATGCACATAAATATGACAATCTTACTGAAATGGATGAATATTTACAAAATTACTAGTTGCCTAGATTAACTGAAGAGGAAGTGAATTACCTAAATAACCCCATCTCAGGAAAAGAAATAAAACAAGCTATGAACGAAATCCCTAGGAAAAAATCTGCAGGGCCAGATGGGTTTACTAGTGAATTCTATCAAAGATTTAAAGAGCAATTGATTCCAATACTCTACAAACTATTTGGGAATATTGGTGAAGAAGGAGTCCTACCAAATTCTTTCTATGACACAAATATGGTGTTGATTCCTAAATCAGGAAGAGAGAAAACAGAGAAAGAAAATTATAGAACAATTTTCCTCATGAATTTAGATGCAAACATTTTAAATAAAATATTAGCCAAAAGACTCCAACAACTCATCACAAAAATAATACACTCTGATCAGGTAGGATTTATTCCAGGAATGCAAGGATGGTTTAATATTAGGAAAACCATCAGTAGAATTGAGCATATCAACAATAACACTAGCAGAAATCACATGATTATTTCAATACATGCAGAAAAGGCTTTTGACAAAGTACAACATTCATTCCTATTAAAAACACTAGAAAGTACAGGAATAAATGGAGGCTTCCTTAAAATAGTTGATAGCATCTATTTAAAACCATCAGCAAGTATTATATGCAATGGGGATAAACTAGAAGCCTTTCCAATAAGATCAGAAGTGAAACAAGGGTGTCCACTATCACCTCTCATATTCAATCTGGTACTAGAAATATTAGCAGTAGCAATTAGAGAAGAAAAAGAAATCAAAGGAATCAAATTGGGCAAAGAAGAGACCAAGCTATCACTCTTTGTAGATGATATGATGATGTACTTAGAGAATCAAGTGAAAAATTACTTGAGACAATAAATAAATTTGGCAAAGTTGCAGGATATAAAATAAACCCACATAAATCCTCAGCATTCCTGTATATCTCTAATGAAACTCAACAGCAAGAGAAAGAAAGAGAAATTCCATTTAAAGTCACTGTAGCCATTATAAAATTATTGGGAATCTACCTGCCAAAACAAACCCAGGACCTATATGACCACGACTACAAAACACTTCTCACACAAATAAAATCAGATCTAACTAATTGGAAAAATATCAATTGCTCATGGTTGGGTCAAGTTAATATAATAAAAATGACAATTTTAACCAAACTAAAGTATATATTTTGTGCCATTGCAATCAATTTACCAACAAACTACTATTTAGAGTAAGACAAAATAATAACAAAATTTATTTCAGAGACAAACGGTCTAGAATATCAAGGGAATTAATGAAAAGAAATGCTAGGGAATGTGGACTAGCTATGCCAGATTTTAATCTATATTATATGGCAGCAGTCATCAAAACTACTTGGTACTGGCAGAGGTGTAGAGTAGTGGATCAATGGAATAGATTGGACTCGGGAGACCTAGCAGTTAATGTATATAGTAATCTATTGTTTGATAAACCCAAAGACCCCAGTTTTGGGGATAAGAATGCACTATTTGACAAAAACTGGTGGGAAAACTGGAATATAGTATGGCAGAAACTGGGCATAGATCATTATCTAACACCATATACCAAAACCAAGTCTAAATTCGTACATGATCTATGTATAAAGAATGATACTGTAAGCAATCTGGGAAAGCAAGGAATAGTTTACCTATCAAATCTGTGGAGAGGGGAACACTTTAGGACCAAAAAAAAAAATTAGAGAGCATTATAAAATGCAAAATGGATAATTTGATTACATTAAATTGTAAAACTTCTGTACAAACAAAGCCAATGTAACCAAGATGAAGCGGGAGGTGGGAAATTGGGAAAGAATTTTTACAACCTATGTCTCTGATAAAGGACTCATTTCTAAAATATACAGATAATTGAGTCAAATATATAAGAATACAAGTCATTCACCAATTGATAAATGGTCAAAGGATATGAACAGGCAGTTTTCAGAGAAAGAAATTAAAGGTATCTATAAGCATATGAAGAAATGCTCTAAATCATTATTGATTAGAGAAATGCAAATCAAAACAACTCTGAGATACCACATCTCTCCAGTCAGATTGGCTAAGATGACAAAACAGCAAAATGACAAATGGTCAAGAGGATGTGGGCAAATTGGAACATTAATGCATTGCTGGTGGAGTTGTGAACTGATCCAACCATTCTGGAGAGCAATCTGTAATTATGCCCAAAGGGCTATAAATACTTTCATACCCTTTGACCCAGCAATACCACTTCTAGGGTTATATCCCAAAGAGATCATAGAAGAGGGAGGAAGATCCATATATACAAAAATATTTATAGCAGCTCTTTTTGTGGTTGCAAAGAATTGGAAACTGAAGGGGTGCCCACCAATTGGGGAATGGCTAAACAAGTTGTGGTATATGAATATAATGGAATATTATTGTGCTATAAGAAACGAGGAGGAGACGGTTTTCATATTTACCTGTCGAGGCTTATACAAACTGATGCTGAGCAAGAAGAGTAGAATCAAGAGAAATTTGCATACAATCACAGACACAACATATGTGTGATGACCAACTATGACAGACTGGACTCTTTTCAGCAATGCAGTGATATAAGTCAATCCCGAAAGACTCATGAAGGAGAGAAATACAACATCCAGAGATATAACTAGAAAGAACTGAGCTTGAATCCTGATGGAAAGCAAACTCATTGATATTTTTCTTTTCATTGTTTGGTTTGATTTCTTCTTTACCATTTTTCATCCCCCCTAATACAGTATGCCTTTGTAATTGGACTGATGTCTAATATGAATGTATTTGTAGATCCTATACTGGACTATATGCTGCTGTGGTGGCGGGGGGGGAGGGATGTACAGGAAATTTGAAAATCAAGTAACTATGGAATTGAATCTTGCTAACTAAAGCTAACCTAATAAATTATTTAAAAGAAAGAAAGGGAAATCATAAGGGACTCAATAAAGTTAAACTATTTACATTCCTACATGGGAAGATAATACTTGTAACTAATAAGAACTTTCTTATTAGAGAATTTAAAAAGAGTATATATAGACAGTGGGCACAGATGTGAATTAAACATGATGGAATCATGGCTTAAAATAAAATTAAGAGGTGAGAAAATGGAATGCACGCTGAGAAAGGGAAAGGGAGAGGTAGAATGGGAAATTATCTCATATAAAAAGAGGCAAGAAAAAAATTTTACAAGGAAAAGCAGGATTGAAACTTAATCTCATTGGAATTGGCTGAAAGTGGGAATGACACACATTCAATTAGGTATAGAAAACTATATAACCCTATAAGAAAGTAAGAGAGGAAGGGGATAAAAAGAAAGAAAGTTGAGCTTATAGAACAAAGAGTAGACTGGGGAATGCAGTAGTCAGAAACAAAATACTTTTGAGGGACAGGGTGAAAGGAAAGAGAATAGAATAAGCAAGGGGGAAAATAAGATGGAAGGAAATACCTTTTAACAAACATAACTGAAAAACCTTTTGAAGCAAATTTCTCTGATAAAGACTTAATTTCTCAAATATATAGAAAATGGAGTCAAATTTATAAAAAATAACAACCATTCCCCAAATGATAAATGGTCAAAAGATGTGAACAGTTTTCAGATGAAGTAATCAAAGCTATCTATAGTCATATTTTTTAAATGTTATGTCACTATTGGTTAGAGAAATGCAAATTAAAACAGTTCTGAGGTACCACCTCACACCTATTAGATTGGCAAATGCCATAGGAAAAAAATGACAAATGGAAGCAACGTAGGAAAATTGAGACACTAAAGTAATGTTGGTGGAGTTATAAACTGATTCAAACATTATGTAGAGCAATTAGGTACTATGGCCAAAGGGCTACAAAACCATGTGTACCCTTTGATACAGCACCATCACTACTAGTTTTCTACCTAGTATCTAGTTATCCCAAAAGAGATACAAAAAAGAAAAGGATCTATATGTACAAACTTAATTATAGCAATTTTTTTAGTGATGCCAAAGAGGTGGAAATTCAGGTGAAGTCCACCAACTTGGAAATGACTGAATGTTGGTGGTATATGATTATGATAAAATATTATTGTGGCATAAGAAATGATGAGCAAGATGCTCTCATAAAAATACCTGGAAAGATTTATATGAACTGATGCAAAGTGAAATGAGTAGAGCCAGGAAAACATTGTATACAGTGACAGTATGATAATCAACTGTAAATTACTTAGCTATTCTTAGCAATACAATCACCTAAGACTATTCTGAAGGACTTATGGTGAAAAATGCTGTCTATCCTTAAAAGAACTGATAGAATATGAGTACAGATTGAAATATACTTTTTAATTTATTTTTTTCTTGGTTTTTTGGTGGGGGGAAGGGGATCTGTTTTCTTTTACTTCCATAATCTATATCAAATTGATTGCCTTCTCAAGGAGAGGGGAAGAGGGAGAAGGAAAGAATTTGGAACACAAAATTTTATAAACAAATGTTAAAAATTCTTTATATCTGTAATGGGGGAAAAATAAAACATGAAAATTTTTTAAATAAATTCATTTATTAATTTTTTTTTAATTTTAGACTTTAGACATTGGTAAGGGCTTCGTATCAGGGCTCGATTTATTGTTTTGTTGACTTAAAACAATGTTGTAGCAAGTGTTATAATGCAAATTTAACTTAAAAGAGCATCACACACACACACACACACACACACACACACACACACACACACACACACTTTTCCCCTAGAGCCCATTTTTAAATTTTACTAACACACTGCATCATGCCTGTATCATGCCCATAGCTCATGTTACTGGAACTTCTCCCAAATGCTTGTATAACAAAGACTATTGAAAGGCAAATACCTCAGAGCAATGGTTACTCATTATCTGGGTTTAAACTTAAAGGGATAGCTATCCCAAATATTTCACAGTTCAGAAAAAAATGCACTGGCCAAGAAATTCAGTGAATCAACTGTGTAAGCTTCTGGAGAAACTCCTTCTTTTTTGGGGGGGGGAAGGCAATTGGGGTTAAGTGACTTGCCCAAGGTCACATGGCTAATTTTTGTGTTAAGTGTCTGAGGTCAGATGTGAACTCAGATCCTCCTGACTGCAGGGTCCGTTCTCTATTTCCTGAGCCACCTAGCCACCCTGGAACCCTTTCTTTTGCCCTCATTTTCTACAATTACAAAATGGGAATAATAATAGTATACACTTCACAAGGCTGTTGTAAAGATCAAATGTGACTATATATATAAAGTCATTGTTATTTGTTATTATTAACATGAAGGTAGTTAAACTTCCATATCACCTCTGTCCCTTTTCTGGTAGCCTGACCAAAAAAGAAAATCACATGTTTGTTATAATCTTTCAAAAGAAAGCTATTTTATTTTTTTAACATTTTTACAAAAATAAAATGCAGGACATTTGAGCAGAAAAGTATCAGGAACAGCTGTTTTTGACTGCAAAAATAGAGGCAGGCAGTGCTGCGTAGAAACAACAGATTTTGCCTGTGGCAAATTTATAAAATTTCCATATTGCACTAGATACAGAAGTTTCAAAATTTTTCTGACAGAAGCAACTGTCCTAGCTGGAAATGTAGAAAATATGCTCAGAATGAAACCTGGCCATGTTTTGCAAAAAGTAAAAATGGATTTCCTTAGTTCAGTTCTGAAGTAGGCCAAGCTACATTGCATGGAAAAAGTGGTAATGGTAAAAGGGAATAAGTTACCAGGTCACATAGAGACAAAATGAATGGGAAAGGAAACAAAAGAATACGATAAGAATCAAGGGAAAGAGGCAACAAAGATAATGGTATCAATACATAAAGTTTAGAAACAAGTAAGATTTTAAAAGACCAAAATACAAGGAAGTTTAAGACCAGAGGTTGTTTTTTATTTTTCTTTTTGTTTTCCCTTGTACTCTTTTTCAGTAAAAATATTTCTGTATCCCCTCGCTGTTAGTGTCTTTGGTCTTTTCCATTGTTTTGTTTGTTTCTTTCATTTATCCAAGTAGAAAGCATTGTATCATCATACTTTGGGTTGCATTATTTAAGCAGTAACTTCCCAAAACAGGCTTTGGGGAGCAGCACGAATTGTTTAAAGTATATCATAATCTTCTACTGCTTTTGCAAAGGATTATAAAACTATATCAGTCTTCAGCTTTGCTCTATGGCTTCTATCTTTGTGTACTGAAAATTCAATCAGACAAACTATTGTGGTTCACCCACTGGATTTCCAATCAGTTGCAAAATGGGAAAATTTAAATATTTGATTTCAATTCAAGTAATAATGTATTGACTCTGGCAACAAGGCCATGAGAGAACCATTTAAAGACTATTTATTCAGCAATGTAGGATTTCCACTATTCCTAAAGAATCCTTTAGGTATACATTCATTTTCTTCCTGATACAGTCAGTAGTATCCATTGTTATCCTTTAGACAGAAATATGTGTGTATGTATGCATGTATGTATGCCTATATCTGCCTGTATGTGTATAAATACATATACATATAAACACATATATGTATGTGCATGTGTATACATACACACACACAATACTGAAAAGGAAAACAGCATTGGAAGGCATGAAAACTCTAATCAAAACAGTGACTAATCTTGACATTAGAGGGCTGGCAATGAAACCTTTTTCCCTCCTCTATATAGGTGGATTATAACTCTAAATGAAGTATATATTATCAGACATAATCATTGTATTGCTTGTTTTACATAATTATACTTCTTTGTTAAAATAATATAACTACTTGTAAGAGAGGGAGAGATAAAAAAAATTAGAGAGGGAAAGAGTGGCATACATTTCAAAAATATCAATAAACTATTTTTAAGGTTAAATTTTACTTTTTAATGAACAAACACTAACTTTCTTTCCCTCATACCACTCCCAATAGGCAAAAAATAAAAATGCAAAAAAAAAATCATTGTAACAAATATACATAGTCAAATAAAACAAATCCCTGAATTGACAAAGTCCAAAAACATATATGAATTATTCTGAACCATGATTCTATCACCCTATGATGTGCTAGTAAATGTTTAACAACTACCTGTCTAGGAAAAATGTACATATCATGCACCTTTGTATTTAATCTGTAATGTTAGCATTTTCTCCATCACTTTTTAAAATCTTGATAATCATAAATTGATAATCATAAATATACCCTGATCTGTAATATTTGTGGATATAAACATTCTCCACTGAAAATTTATCAATCTCTACCAGACTGAGCTGGTTCTAGCTACACTAATTAGAGATCTTAAATCTTAAAGTTTGTTTAGCTTTAAAATGCTGTTGTTACTTATAAATTCTTCTCCTGATTCTGCTCATTTCATTCTGCATCACCTTACAAAAGTCTTCATATGTTTTATTGAAAGTATCCCAACATTTTTTAAATATTAGATGTAAGATTTTAATATGATGAATCAATAATTAAATTATGAAATTTTAAAATAGGAGCAGGTATATTTGGTTCTTTGGGAACTCACCAGGAAACACCATGATTAGCATTGGGAAATGTGGTGGAACTTGTACTTTAATAGGGCAGAAAGACAAGTGGCAAAATGTGACAGAGGCAGATAGCATTGTAGGGTCAGGGAATGTGGTGGTGAGGGGAGGCACACAGCATGAGGAAAAAGTATGAGGAGGAGAATATCACTTATGTGACCATAGATTAGAGTTGAGAACACTTGGAAGCATGGGCCCTTAGGAAATAGAAAATGGTTTGGGGGCCAAAAATTTGAGGTTTAATTTTTTTCGTTTTGTTTTGTTTTTGTTTTTTTGTGGGTTTTTTTTTGTTTTGTTTTTTGTTTGTTTTTGCTTTTTGGAGGGCATTTGGGGTTATGTAACTTGCCCAAGGTCACACGGCTAGGGTTTTGTTTGTGTGTGCGTTAAGTGTCTGAGGCTGGATCCGAACTCAGGTCCTTCTGACTCCAGGGCTGGCGCTCTACTCACTGCGCCACCTACCTGCTGCTGAGGTTTTATTTTTACAGGATTTTGGAGGGAAAACAGACCAATTCCTATCTGTGCCATCTTGGGATTGGTTCAATAACATATTCAAATCATCTCAAAGTTCTCAATAAAACTTCAAAGTCACCATCCCAAAGTTATCAATACCTTTTTTAATGTTCTACTGGTTTTGACCTGTGGAGGATTTTGTGGATTTTGTCTGCAATTTACATTTCATAGGCCAGAAACCTTGACAAGCAGTGTTTCCATGGTTTCTCCTAATTTGGCATGTTCTATCAGGATGTAAATTTTAGTTTATATGTATGATATAATTTATAATTATACTCCTTTAATCTTTGGGATGGTTTGTAAGTAACTTCCAAGTTCCCCTTTGCAATCTTGTTTCTTTCTAAATTTCCTATAATGACTAGAATGGGCAGGGTAGTCAGAGAAACAAGAACAAGATTCAATCTTAACACATATGGTAAGATGAAAAAGGTGGAAGGTGGATTGAGTGCCAAGCCTGGAGTCAGGAAAACATCTTCCTGAATTCAAAACTGACCTCAGACACTAGCTGTATGACCTTGGTAAAGTCTCTTAACCCTGTTTGCCTCAATTCTTTATCTGTAAAATTAGAAAAGGGAAATGGCAAACCACTCTAGTATCTTTGCCAGATAAACCCCAAAATGGAGTCAGGGAGACAAGCATGACTGGAGCAATGAACCACCACAGCAACGACAACAGCATAAAAAGAAAAAAGAGGCGGCTGGGTGGCACAGTGAATAGAGCTCTGGCCCTGGAGTCAGGAGGACCTGAGTTCAAATTCAATCTCAGACACTTGACACACTTACTAACTGTGTGACATTGGGAAGTCACTTAACCCTTTTGTCATCCACCCTCAAAAGAAAAGAAACAAAAACAACCTTTGTAGAAAATAAGCTTAGACAGGAATTCATTATGGACTGAGACATCCTCAATAAAACTGTCGTTTATTTCCTGACTCCTTCCTACAATGTAGGTGGTTTTAAAGAGATTCATTAAATAATAGACAAAGAATAATCTTTTCTTCATCTCCCAACACTTAGCCTTTTCCCTAATGATCACTTCCATTCACCTTTCTTCCTTATCTCAACCCCCTTGTTAAACAACTTCAAATCTATATTATCCACTACACTGTAGGAGGGGGAAGGAAGAAAAAAAAACATTTATTAAGTAGTTACTATGTGCCAGGAAATGAGCTAAGTGCTTAAAAATATTATTTCTTTCAATCTTCACAATAGTCCTGGAAAGTAGGTGCTATTATGACCCCCATTTTACATTTCAGAAAATTATAGCAGACAGAGGTGAAGTGATCTGCTCAGGTTCACCAAGCTAGTCTTTCTGACTCTGGGCCCACAGTTCTGTCTATCTCACCACCAACTGTCTAAAAACCCTTTGCCCCTTATTCAACCATACCTGCCCCAATCTTGTATTACTCCCACCATCCTGTGCCCTTACTCCTAGTCACTTACAACTAAATAAAGGTAGAAAAGCTATGAAACCATGCTTATTGAATTCTCTACAAATTTATGTTACATAATTTCCACTGGGCACTCACTTCAGCAAGGCAATAATTTCATGAAATTCACCATAGCATTCCTTCTAAACCTTTTCATCTTTCCTCAGATTTTTTCATTGCACTTCCTTTCCCCTCTGTCTTAGCTGAAGACTTATATTTCATTTTAAAAAATTGATGTCATTCAACAAGAGCCTCTTCTCCTCATCTCTTCGTTCTACATCATTAAATATCTTCCTCCACTATGTCTTCCTTTACTCAAATTTTAAATTGAGAGGACACTTCTCCTTCTCAAAGTAAGCCTAAACACATACATGCACACACACACACAGACATAGATACATATACACACAAATGGATATGCATATATACATATATGAATATATATACATATACATAATTATACTTATATATGTATGTCTGTGTATATATGTGTGTATATGTATATGTATATATACATATATGTATATGTATGTATGTACGTATGTATTATCCTTGAGTCCTCTCCACCAGATCATTATCAGTATCTTCAAACTTTCTCTGATATTTAATATGTCCCTAGATACTGGTTAGGCAGCTAAGTGGCAAGACTGGAGTCAGGAGGACCCAAGTTCAAATCCGGTCTCAGAAACTTTCTAGCTACATGCCACTGGACAAGTCACTTAAACTTGTTTGCCTCAATTTCCTCATCTTAAAATGAGTTGGAGAAAGAAATGGCAAATAATTTCTATATCTTTGCCAAGGAAAACCCAAATGGTTTTTGAATTAATTTTTATTTTATTTTTTTATTTAACTAATGAATAGTTAAATATGATGAAATAATTGAAAAACAACAACAAAAGCTTCCTTCCCTAACTTTATTTTTTATGTATTTAATTAATTCATTTTCCTTTTCACATTCACTTCCATATGATTTTGAGTTTTAAATCTTTTCTTCTCCCTTTCCTCCCCACTGACAAGACAACATGCAGTCTGATATAGGTTCTACTTATACATTAATATTAAATTATTTCTACATTAATTGTGATGAAAAGAAAAAAAATAGAACTAATGGAAGTAACCATGAGAAAGTAGAAACAAAACTAAAATAACCAAAGAAAAGAAGAGAAAATAGTATGCTTCCATCTGCATTCAGACTCCAAAGTTCTTTCCCTGGAGGTGGATAGCATTTTCCATCATAAGTCTTTTGGAATTGTCTTACATCTTCATATTGCTGGGAAGAGCTAAGTCTTTTTGCATCTATATTCAATAGGGAAATTGGTCTATATTTTTTTATCTTTTGGCTATTCCAGGTTTAGGCATCAGCATCATATTTGTATCATAAGAAGAATGTGGTAGAGCTCCTTCCTTGTTTTTCCCCCTCAAATATCTTATATAGCATTGGAATTAATTGTTCTTTAAATATTTGATAAAATTCACTTGTAAATTCTTCTGGCCCTGGAGATTTTTTTCTTAGGGAGTTCATTAATGGTTCATTCAATTTATTCAAATAAAATATGGTTATTACTATGCTTTACTTCCCTTTCCATTAATCTAGGCAATTTATATTTTTTGTAAATATTCATCCATTTCACTGAGATTGTCAAATTTATTGGCATAGAGCTGGGTGAAATAGCTCCTAATTAATGTTTTGATTTCTTCTTCATTGGTGGTGACTTCACTCTTTTCATTTTTTATACTAGTAATTTGGGTTTTCTACTTTCTTTTCTTAATCAAATTAACTAAAAGTTTATTTAATTTTCTTAATAAAAGTAGCTCTTCATTTTATTTATTAGTTAAGTAGTTTTCTTAATTTCAATTTTCTTAATTTATTCTTTGCTTTTCAGAATTTCTAGTTTGGTATTTAATTAGGGATTTTTAATTTGTTCTTTTTCTAACTTTTTTAGTTGCATTCCCAATTCATTGATTTCTTCTTTTTCTATTTTGTTCATGTAAGCATTTGGAGATTCCCATAAGATTCCCATAACAATCACTGTCATTTCATCCCACAAATATTTGTATGTTGCCTCATTGTTGTCATTCTCTTGGATGAAGTTGTTGATTGTTTCTATTATTTGTCTGACCCATTTATTCTTTAGGATTTGATTGTTTAGTCTCCAATTAATTTTTAGTCTGTCTTTCCCTGGCCCTTTATTACATGCAATTTTATTACATTATGATTTGAAAAGGATGCATTTAAGATTTCTGCCTTTCTGCACTCAATTGTGAGGTTTTTTATGCCCTAATGCATGGTCAATTTTTGTGTAGCTTCCAAGTACTGCCAAAAAAAAATTCATATCTATCCCCATTCAATTTTCTCCAGAGGTCACCGATATCTAATTTTTCTAAAGTTCTATTAATTACGTTAACTTTTTTTCTTGTTTATTTTGTGCTTAGATTTATATATTTCAGAAAGGAGGAAGGGGAGGTACCTCACTCATATAGTTTTAGTGCCTATATCTACCTATAACTCCCTTAATTTCTCCTCTAAGAATTGAATTGCTATACCACTTGATGCCTATATATTTAGTAATGATATTACTTAATTGTCTGTGGTACCTTTAAGCAGGATGTCATTTCCTTCCTTATCTCTTTTAATTTTTCTGAGATCAGAATTGCTACCCCTCCTTTTTTTCACTTCTGCTGGAGCAAAACATATTCTTCCACAGTCTTTTACTATTACTCTGTGTGTGTCACTGCTTCAGATGTGTTTCTTGTAAAAAAAACTTTTCATGGGATTGTAGTTTTAATCCACTTTGCTACACAATTCCATTTTATGGGAGAGGTCATATCATTCACATTCACAGTTATGATTACTGTATCTTTCTCTCCATCTTAATTCTTTTTATTTTTTTAAGCAATTGGGGTTAAGTAACTTGTTCAAGGTTACACGATTAAGTATTTATTTATGTGTGGGTGCTAATTTTGTTTTTCTATATATTTGAAACATTTAATTTTTAAATTTCAAATTTCAGATCCATTCCCTTCCTCTCTTGTCACCTATTCCCTCTGGGAAGATAAGCAATTCAGTATGTGTTGTACATGCATAGCTATGCAAAACATTACCATAGTAGATATATTGTAAAATACTGCTTATATTTCCCTCCCACCCATCCTACCCCCCACCTGGTACATTGCCTACTTTGATCCTGTCTCTCTTCGAAAGTGGGTACTTCTAACCTCCCCTCCCCCCAGAATGCCTTCCACAACATCATGCCCCCTCTCGTCCCCCATCCCGCTACTCTCTTGCAGGGTGAGATATCCCATTTAGTATGTATGTGATTCTCTCCCTAAGCCAAATTCAATGAAAATATGGTGTTGCCTTATTGCCTTACTGTTCTTCCCCTCCCCTGCAACCACTTCCCCTTGCTACTGCTACATGAGATAGTTCACCCTACCCTGTCTCTCCCCATCTACTCTTGCCACTTTCCTCTCTCCCCTCTTAACTTCACCCCTTAAGTATCATCCCTTACCACCAAATTCAACCTGTGCCCTCTATCCATGTATACCTGTAAACATATATACACACATTCACATATGTATTCATATGCCCATATACCCTTCTTCCATTATTTTCATAATGAGAAAGGTTTCATCAGTCACAGTTATTGTTTTTTCCATGTAGAAACGTAAAGAGTTCAACTTTGATAAGTTCCTTTTGATTTCTGTTCCCTGTTTACCTTCTCAGGTATCTCTTGCTTCTTGTGTCTGAATGCCAAATTTTCTATTCAACTCTGGTTTTTTCCTCAAAAATGCTTGAAAGTCCTCTATTGCAAAGAATGACAATATTTTCCTCTGAAAAAAGATAGGAAATTTGGCTGGGTAGCTGATTCTTGGCTTCAATCCCAGCTCTTTTGCCCTCTGGAATATCATATTCCATGCCCTTCAATCCCTCAGTGTAGGAGCTGCCAGGTCCTGTGCTATTCTGATTGTGTTTCCACAATATTGAAATTGTTTCTTCCTGGCTGCTTGGAGTATTTTCTCCTTGAACTGGGAATTCTGAAACCTGGCTATAATATTCCTAGGAGTTTTCTTTTGGGGATCCTTTTCAGGAGGTGATTGGTGGCTTCTTTCAACCTCTATTTCCCCCTCTGGGTCTAAAACATCAGGGCAATTTTCCTTGAGAATTTCTTGAAGGGTGATTTCTAGGTTCTTTCCTTGATCATGGCTTTCAGGTAGTCCAATAATTTTTAAATTGTCTTTCCTAGATCTATTTTCCAGGTCAGTGGTTTTTCCCATGAGATATTTCACATTGCCTTCTATTCTTTCATTTGTTTGGATCTTTTTAACAGCATCTTAATTTCTCATAAAGTCACTATCTTCCATTTGCTCCAGTCTAACTCTGAAGGAATGAATCTCCTCAGTGAGCTTTTGAGATTCTTTTTCCATCTGGCAAATTCATTTTTTTAAGGCATTCTTCTCCTCATTGCCTTTTTTGGGCCTCCTTTGCCATTTGAGTTAGTCTATTTCTTAAGGTCCTATTTTCATTACTCAGGCTGTTGACTCTCATTTCCTGCATCCTTCTCTTTTGTCTTCCCAATTTTTCCTCCACTTCTCTTAATTGGTTTTTAAAATCCCTCTTAAGGTCCTCTATGGCTTGTAATCTGCCCCTTTGGGGCTTTTGGTGCAGGAGTTCTGACCTCATAGTCCTCCTCCTTTTCCATGCTTCCATCCTCTTTGCCCCCATAATAGGAGTCTAATGTTGCATTTTTCTGTTTATTTTGTTTCTTTTGCCTAGGCATGCTACCAATTAAGTACTTGACTTTTGGGCTTGTTGCCACAGTAGGACTCTGCCACCAGCCAGGGAACCTTCCATCCCAAATGTTGGGGTCTTCACAATTTCCAGAGTTATTAGTTGGGTGCCTCTGTGAAGTCTCCACATGCTCTGGCAAGCTGTATACCCACCCCAAGACCTCCACCCCAGACCACAATCCAGATCCAGGGAGGTTAAAGCAAGAGTGATTACCCCCAAGACTGATTGCTGGATCTCCCAACAGTTCGCAGGCCAGGAGCTGAAGCTGCAACTGAAGCTGCAAAATGATGTATGTGTGGCATCTCCTCAGCCACTTCTAGCCCCCAGGGGAAGAATCTGACTCGTTCCCCAAATACTGGTCCCAAAGTCCATAGGGCACTTTGTCCTAGTCATGTCTGTGTTGATAATTCTGGAATTGCCACAGCTGCTGGTGTTCTGGGGTCCCTCCAGCCAGCTGCTGGCCCATCCGCCCTGGGGCTAAAACCACAACTTAGTCGGGCCTGGGCTCGGCTCCCAGAGCACTGCACTGGCTGCTCCCTGCAGGGCTACTGGGCTGTCCACAGCAGGAGGTTAGCTTCTCTGTCTTGTTTTGTGGGTGCTGGAGCTCCAGAAGTTGTTCAGAGTCCCCTTTTACATTATTTTGAAGTGGTGTGGGAGAGAGCACCTTGTAAGTGTTTTTCTATTCTTCCATCTTTGCTCCGCCCCCTCTGGGTGCTAATTTTCTGTGGCCAGAACCAATTCCAGGTCTCCTGGTGCCTATCTAGCCACCCTATCCATCCTATTTCTTTCTCCCTGTTTATCCTTTCCTCTCTTCTTTTTCCCTTTTCCTCCTCAATAGATTTTTTACTATTGCTTCCTTCAGTCTGCCCTCCCTTCTATCAGTCCCCTCCCTTTTCTTCCTCTTTTACCTAACTAATTCTTCCCTCTCTTTTATCTACTCCCTTTTCTTTCCCCTTTGCCCTCCTACTTAGTATAGGGTAAGTTAGATTTCTGTACAAAACTGATTATGCTATTCTGCCTTTGAGCCAAAGCTGATCAGAGTAAGGTTCAAACAATGCTCATCTTCCTCCCTTCTTTCCCTCTACTGTAATCGGTCTTTGTGCCTTTTCACATGATATAATATATCCTTGTCTGCCTCTGCTTTTCCTCTTCTCCCAATACAATCCCTTCTCACCACTTAATTAAATTATCATCACACCAAATTCAACTTATATCCACAATCTTGGTCTATGTATACCCTTATTAAATGTTGTAATAATGATATAGTTCTTAAGTTACATGTGCCATATCCCCTTGTAGGAATAAGAACTGGTATCCTTACTAATAACATGTTCTTTTTTTTGTCCTGTTTCCCTTTCCATGTCTCTCTTGAGTCTTTTATTTGAAGATCAAATTTTTCTATTGAGCTCTGGTCTTTTCATCACCAAGGTTTGGAAGTCCCCTATTTCATTGAAAGCATATCACCTAGCCTGTAAGATAATGCTCAATTTCACTGGGTGTTTGATCTTTCCTTGTAATTCAAACTCCTTTGCTTTATGGAATATTGGATTTCACACCCTACAATCTTTTAAAGTAGAAGCTACAAGGTCCTGTGTAATACAGACTGTGGTCACATGACATTTAAATTGTTTCTTTCTGGCTGTTAGTAGTTTTCTCTTTGACCTGGTAATTTTGGAATTTGTCAGGAATATTTCTTGGCATTTTCATTTTCTGTCTATTCAGGAGGTTATTGGTGAATTCTTTCAATCATTATTTTACCTTCTGGCTTTCAGACCTCAGGGCAGTTTTCATTGATGATTTCTTAAAAAATGCTGTTAAGGCTCTTTTTTCCATCATGGCTTTCTGGTAGACCAATAATTTTTTAATTATCTCACCTGGATATATTTTCCAAGTTAATTGTTTTACCAATGAGATATTTTACATTTTATTCTATTTTTTCAATCTTCTGTTTCTGTTTGACTGATTCTTTATATCTCATGGAGTTATTAGCTTCTACTTGCGCAATTCTAATTTTTAATATATTATTTTCTTCAATTAGATTTTGTGCCATCTTTTCCATTTGGCCCATTATACTTTTTAAGGTGTTCTTCTCTTCAGTGAGTTCTTGTGGCTCTTTTTCCATTAGACCAGTCAAATTTGTAAGGAGTTGTTTTTTTTTTTCAGTGTACATTTTTTTCACTCAGCTAGTTGTAGGTTTTAAGGACTTTATTCTTCAGAGCATTTTTTTTCGATCTGATCTATTGTGTTTGTTTTTAAGAACCTGTTTTCTTTTTTCCCTTGAATTTATTTAATTTTAGTTTTCAACCTTCATTTCCACAAAACTTTGACTTTCAAATTTTCTCCCCATTTATCTCCTACCCCTGCCCCTAAGATGACAAAATACTAATTACCCCTTCCCCCCAGTCTTCTTTCTCTTGTATCCCCTTTATTTCCCTCCTGGCCTTTTAATTTCTTGTAGGGCAAGGTGGACACTGTAGGTGTCTGATAGCTTACCTGGTGCTAAACTGGGATCAGCAAGACTGGAACTCTCAGAGAGGGGTGAGGAGACTAGCCTCATGCTTGCATACCCAGGCTTCCTTAAAGCATCAGGAGATTTGGCTGCTGGAGGACATCTGCCAACCCACTTGGAGTTGTACCTTCACAGAGCTGTGCCGAAGCACTGGGAGATTCGTCTTCTGGAGATGTCTGCTCAGCATCACATGTGGTGATTGTATTCAGAGAGAGTAGAGATCATAAGCAAGCAAGTAAAAGATCTAAAATGATAAGAATTATGTTCATTACAGAGCAAGAATTAGAGAGGACATAAAAGAAGAGGTGAACAGATCTGGAATGGGGCATTGATGATCTAGGGTTGAAGAAGATGAGAATAAAGGAGCAGATACCTGTAGTTATGGAAGGAAGCATGCTTTTCAGTAATTAGAGACAGATAGGTGGTTCAGGGTCTAGAATGTCAGGCCTGAAGTCCGGAGGACGCATCTTCATGAGTTCAAATCTGGCCAGAGGCACTGATTAGCTGTGTGATCCTAGGCAAGTCACTAAACCCTGTTTGCTTCAGTTTCCTTTTTTGTAAAATGATCTGAAGAAGAAAATGGCCAACCACTCCAGTATCTTTGCCAAAAGAAAAAACCAACAAATGGGGTCAAGAAGAGTTGGGCACAATTGAAAACAGCTAAACTATCATAGAAATGAAGAGAGTAAGACAAAAAAAAAAGTATATGTTAGCTATTGGGGAACAAATATAGGCATAGCAGATGGGAAGAGTTCTATTGATGAAAGCAAGAAACTGGAAGGTTTAAGATCACTTTGGAGGCAATGACACAGCTTTTACCTTCCCAGTCCCATGGCAGGCAGTATATTGGGGGCATGTAGAAACACAAATCGTGGTAGGTAGTAGCAAGAGGTGGTATATCCCAGAGTCACACTTTGGTGAAACCACAAGTAGAACTTGATAATGGTGTGATTCTCATTAGGATCAGGAAAGCTATCATATTTTATATGAGCTGCTATATTATAACACTTCCTCTGGGACTTTTCTCTCAATTCGCACTTAAACTTACTAGTTGACTCTCCAGAGGGACTACTTTGCTCACAAGTTCCAATTGGAGAGCTTTCCATTTCATCTAGCCAGGAGATATCAATAGTCTTTAAAAGAGGGGTAAGAGGAGCAGCTAGGTAGTGCAGTGAATAGGGCACCAGCCCTGGAGTCAGGAAGAACTGAGTTCAAATCTGGCCTCAGGCACTTGACAGGTACTATCGGTGTCACCTTGGGCAAGTCACTTAACTCCAATTCCCTTGCCTTCACCTCTCCAAAAAAAAAAAAAAAAAATTAAAAACTTGTGGGTGATGTCAGGAAATTTCTCCTTAGGAAATCACTGTGGTTCACTTTTCTATTCCTGGAATTTCCCTGTCAAATTCACTAAGCTGTAAAAGCTTATCTGGAGTCAGAAGGTCCTGAGTTCAGATCCAGCCTCAGACACTTAACTCACACACAAACAAAAACCTAGCTGTGTGACCTTGGACAAGTTACTTAACCCCTATTGCCCTCCAAAAAGCAAAAAATAATAATAATAATAATAATAAATAAAAATTTAAAAAGCTTATACAGAAATAATACACCTATACAGAAATAGCTAAAATTTAAATGGGGAAGACTGACTGCCCAACATCCTCAGCACCATTCAGCCTGACATGGCTAGCTTCACACAGCCCTACCCCAGATGACACATAGGAGAGAGAAACAGCAGCTAATAGCTAACACTATAATTTAAAGACTGCCTGCATACCTTCAACATGAATCTGCCACCATATAATAGAGAAGTAATACTTTTTTGAGGGAAAAATTTAATAAAACCAATTACAGAAATGGAATTGACATAAGAATATTAAAACATTTTGGCTACCCAGATTTTATTTGGGGATGAGAAAGAGAGAAAGTGAGAAAGAGACAGAGAGAGAGAGACAGAGAGACAGAGACAGAGAGAGAGAGAGAGAGAGAGAGAGAGAGAGAGAGAGAGAGAGAGAGAGTGTTTGCTAATGTTTAGTCATCATGACATTCTCCAAAGTGGTATCCCTTCTGGTTACCTGAAAAAGAATTTTTTGTGGGTTTTTCTTGTCTTCTTTTATTTTTTCCCACCAATTTTAATTTATTTTCTTTATACACACACACACACACACACACACACACACACACACACACACACACACACATATATATATATATATATATATATATATATATATGTATACATATATCGATTTCAGTCATGTCCAACTCTCCGTGACCCTTTTTGGGGGTTTTCTTGGCAGAGACACTGCAGTAGCTTGCCATTTCCACCTCCAGCTCATTTTATAGATGAGGAAACTGAGGCAAACTCTCTTAAGTGACCTGTGCAAGATCATATAGTTAGTTAAATGTCTGAGGTCAAATCTGAACTCAGGTCTTCCTAATTCCAGGCCAGCACTTTATCTGCTGTGCCACCTAGTTTCCCCATATATGCACATATACACACCTGTGAGTATGTTGATGGTGTGTGTGTGTGTGTGTGTGTGTGTGTGTGTGTGTATACATAGATATGCATGTAGGTACATATGTATATAGACACTATATATATACACATATATGTGTATTCTAAGAAAAGAAATTCCTGAATTAACCATGTCCAAAAATGTATAGTTCCTTTTATATATTAATCTTCTCCCTGTGGCCCACTTCCTAATAAGCCTTTAAATTTTGAAACCAAGTACATCCCAACATAGAAGGAAGTGGGATTTAAAAATTTAAGACTACACCAGTAGAAGATGTCCTGGGCATCAGACAGAATTAGGTGTATTCAAAACATAAAAAGATACTTATTGCCAGGAAAACGTCTATTCTTATCTGTGGAAGGCCATGTTTGAAATATTTTGGAGCATTAAGGTCTGAGAAAACTCAGAAACCTAGCTCAGATGTAGGAGGGAGAAATGTCCCTCTGCTTAACAGCCTGAAACTTTTCCCTCAGATAATTATGTAAAACTGACACAGCAAAAAGTTAAAAATAAAAAGATAAACCAGAGGCAAAAAAGAAAGCAGTTACAAGCTAGCCTGTTCTGAAAAAAAATGTTCCTGGGAAAGTACATTGGAGCACAAGCATACTGAGCAGAAAACAAGATATTCTTTAAACCTATAAGCAAGTGCTCTATATATACTCAAGAGAAATATCAATAAATTGTCATTGATTTCATCATGCCTGCCTAGCCTGACTCTTTTGTTCACCATCTGTCCTATAATGTCAGTTGTTGGCATTTATCCAAGTACAGAGCATGATAGGTTTTGGCAAATAGTGCACCCTTTAAAATAAATCAGCAAAACTTGGAATGTAGAAATACGGTGGCTGGAAACTAAAAGTCTGGTCTCAAACCTTTGACACTAGTCTCTAGGAATATAACTAATCTCTATTTTAAGAAATGAAGCAGCCACCTAACTGGATCCAAAAAGGCAATTTGATAATAGTGTGTTGCACTATAAAAGAAGAGCTATAAAAGCACAGAGGCTGCCAAAGAATTTCAAGATTTAATTTATAGGAAGTGCTTTGAAATTACTAAGATTTATTTGGAGGGTGGAAAAAGACTAGCTAAGTCCAAAATTGAAGCAAGTTTTTTTTTTTTCCAATAAAATAGTTAATGCTTTTTCCTAGTCCAGAGTATTTTCAGTGGATATGAAGAAAATACACTTTAGTCAGTGGACAAACCTGATAAACTTTGGGAAGAGTTATCAAAGTTAAGGTTTGGAGAAGGTATCATGACGTCCTTCAGGCTTTATGATTTTTAGTACCCCCCCCCTCTCATCTGAGAGGAAAGGCAGCCTTTAGTTCAATATCCTCAATCTAATTTTTTAGCACAAAATAACCAGAATACAAATAAGCCCATCCATAGAACAGAAACTTTATAGGAACCATAAATCAATTTTCTCTTTCTTATAGATAATGGGAGAGTGGAATGAAAGTTACAATTAGAAAAGCAGACATATCAATATCAATTAAATCGTCTCCACCAAAATAAAGCCTGATGGATTGTAATTTGTCCCACGATTTTTTTAAACAAATGCTTTATTAGCTTCTGTTTTACATCATTCATTTCCACCTGATTTTGTGTTACAATCATTTTCCCCACGCTATTCCCCTACCCAACCTCTCAGAATAGCAGTCCCATAATATATCGCTTCCTCCAATCTGCTCTCTCCCATACCTTCTCCCATACCCCCTTCAACTTTTCCATTAGAGGAAGGTGAATCTTTGTGTCCCAGTGCCTGCACATCTTATCTCCCAATTACAAGCAAAAGAGTATTAATAATAGTATTTATATAGATTTGAAACATTTAATGTTACGACCTCAAATTTCAGATCCATTTCCTTCCTCCCTTGTCACCCATTCCCTCTGGGAAGATAAGTAATTCAGTATATGTTGTACATGTCTAGCTATGCAAAACATTACCATGGTAGATATATTGTACAAGGCTGCTTATAATTCCCTCCCACTCATCCCACCCCCCACCTGGTCCATCCCCTACATGATCCTGTCCCTCTTCTATAGTGGGTACTTCCAACCTCCCCTCCCCTCAAGGATGCCCTCCCATCCATCATCCCTCCTCTCATCCCCCTTCCCCCTATTCTGCTGCAGGTTGAGATATCCCATTTAGTATGTATGTCATTCTCTCCCAGAACCAAATTCAATGAGAATGTGGTTTTGCCTTTTTGCCTTGCTATTCTCCCCCTCCATTGCAACCACTTCCCCTTGCTTCTTCTACATGAGATAGTTTACCCTACCCTATCTCTCCCCATCACCTCTTGCCACTTTCCTCTCTCACCTCATAATTTCATCCCTTAAGTATTCTCCCTTCCCAACAAATTCAACCTATGCCCTCTATCCATATATAACTGTAACCATATACACACACATTCACATATGTGTTCATATGACCACACACCCTTCTTCCATTATTTTCATAGTGAGAAAGATATCATCAGTCACAGTTATTGCTTTCCACATAAGAATGTAAATAGTTCAACTTTGATAAGTTCTTTTTGATTTCTTTTCCCCAATTACCTTCTCAGGCATCTCTTCCTTCCTGTGTCTGTATGTCAAATTTTCTATTCAATTTCTATTCTATTCAAACCAAAAATTCTGGTTTTTTCCTCAAGAATGCTTGAAAGTCCTCTATTCCACTGAATGACCATATTTTCCCCTGAAACAAAATACTCAGTTTTGCTGGGTAGGTGACCCTTGGGTTCATTCCCAGTTCTTTTGCCCTCTGGAATATCATATTCCATGCCCTTCAATCCCTCAGGGTAGAAGCTGCCAGGTCCTGGGCTATTCTGATTGTGTTTCCACAATATTGAAATTATTTTTTCCTGGCTGCTTGGAGTATTTTCTCCTTGATCTGGGGATTCTGGAACCTGGCTATAATATTCCTGGGAGTTCTCTTTTTGGGATCTTTTTCAGGAGGTGATCTGTGGATTCTTTCAAACCTCTATTTTGCCCTCTGGATCTAAAACATCAGGGCAATTTTCCTTGAGAATTTCTTGAAGGGTGATTTCTAGGTTCTTTCTTTTATCATGGCTTTCAGGTAGTCCAATAATTTTTAAATTGTCTCTCCTGGACCTATTTTCCAGGTCAGTGGTTTTTCCCATGAGATATTTCACATTGCCTTCTAATCTTTCATTTGTTTGGATCTGCTTAACAGCATCTTGATTTCTCATAAAGTCATTAGCTTCCATTTGCTCATGTTTTCCCCTGGGGCTTTTGGAGCAGGACTTCTGACCTCACAGTCCTTTTCTCACTCTATGCCCCAAAAATAGGAGTCTAGGGTTGCATTTTTCTGTTTCCTTTGCCTTGGCATGTTGCCACTTAATTACTTGACTTTTGGGCTCGTTGCCACTGTATGGCCTGGTGCCAGACAGGAACTTTTGCCCCAAACGTGTGAGGGGGCCAACCTCCGTTTCTGGCAAGCTGTAAACCCACCCACGACCTCCACCCCAGATCACAATCCAGATCCAGGGAGGTTAAAGCAAGAGCAATTACCCCCCAAGACTGATCACTGGATCTCCCTACAGTTCGCAGGCCAGAAGCTGGAGCTGCCTCTGAAAACTACAAAAAGGCATGTCTCCTCAGCGGCTTCTAGCCCCCAGGGGAGGAAGCCGACACGTTCCCCAAATACTGGTCCCAAAGTCCATAGGGCACTAACCTCTTACTTTGTCCTAGGCATGTCTATGTTGATAATTCTGGAGTCGCCACAGCTGCTGGTGTTCTGGGGTCTCTCCAGCTGGCCCCTGACTCTGCCACCCTGGGGCTAAAACCTCAGCTCACGGGGACATGGGCTCAGCTCGGCTTCAACAAACCCAAAGCATAAATTACCTGAGCAAGAACTCCCTGTTTAATGGGAATTACCAGGAAAACTAAAAATAATCTGTCAGAAGTCAGGTTTAGACATTTGACATTGTATACTACAGTGCATTTCAGTTGTACATGTGACCTGTATATTAAAGATTATAACATAGAAAAATTATAAAACAAACAGATTTTACACTTCTCACAGCTATGGGAAAGGATTGAATTATTTACCAAAAATAGATAGATAATATTCTAAAAGATAACATGATCTTGATTACATGGAATTGAACATATTTTGCCCATGCAAAACTAATTCAACTAGGATACAAAAGGAAAAGATTCACTGGGCATGTATCTTTTCATCAAATATCTCTAATAAGGATTGGATGTATGAGACATATTAGACAACTAATAAAATATGTAAAAGCAACATCTATTTCTAAATATATGTCATCAGAGGATATGAAGATTTTTCCAAAAAGATGCAAACTATTAACAACTATATGAAATATTTCTCCAAATGATTAATAATAAGATAAATGAAAAAAATACTCTCAGGTTTCAAGTCAAACCTGAGTGTGTGGTAAAAGATGACAAAAACTGGCAAAGATGACACAACATAGGAACATCAGTGCTAATGGGGACAATTATGGGAAAAGAGTCACACTAATAAATTATTTGTGAAGAAATAAATTATTCCAATTATTCTAGAAAGTTGTTTGGAAATATACCAAGTAAGTTCATAAAATCTTAATAGTCTTTGACTCAGACATCTCACTGCTAGGCACATGCCCTAAGTAAGTCAATGAAAACAAAAGAAGGCTTCAGATATACCAAAATATTTATAGTAGCACTATTGTGATAGTAAAAAACAGGAAATAAAGTAAAAACAAATTGTAGTACTTGATAATTGAATTGCCAATTAATTTATGGAATTATTCATTGTGACTAAGGAAATAAAGCACAAGGGGATCTCTCAGGGTTGAATGAGGAGGAAGCATGTCTAGTTCTTTGGATTCTTGCTGGGAAAGACCACAATGGCAGCAAGTGAAAAGTAATGCTTCAATCACACTTTAATAAGATATAGAGAGTACAGAGACAGAGTGGTACAGAGGCATATGTCATGAGGATGGGGAAGGAATGGTAAAGGGAGTCAAGCAGCATGAGGGAGAGAATGGGGAGGGAAAAAGGTATGGTCATTTATGTAATTATAATCAGATTTGGAAGCACTCAGCAGTAAGTGCCGATTGCAAATGGAAGGATGCTGGGGGGAGGAGAGCATGGATTTGGGATTTTCTTTTTAGAGGATATTAAAGGGGAAACAGACTAACTCTTCTCTGTACCGTCTTAGCGTTAGTTCATTAATATATCCACATCATCTCAAAGTTAACATCATCTTAGGGTTAGTTCACTAGCATAATATTTGCTGGTATTCTTCTGGTCTTATTGCATACGTCTGGAGTTTATCTGAAGCTTACATACCATGAACTGTTAGCAGGAGCTAGAAGCCCTTACAATAAGGCCTAACTGACCTCTCCTAATTTACCTAGTTTCAGGATGGGGCCTTAGTTTATTTATGAAACACCTTCCAGTGGTTCCTGTTCTCCCTTAATTTATGAGGCAGTTTGCAAATAACTCTTATGTTCTCTTAATCTATTGGATAATCTGTAAGTGACTTCATAGCTCCCTTTTGCTATCTTATTACCTTCTATTGCTACCTTAGCTCAAAAGCTAGGGAATAATTAGGGGGACCAGAACAAAATACAACTTTAACACAATAAATAAATCAAAATTTATTAAGCTCTTACTTTGTGCCAAACACTGTGCTAAGCACTAAGGATACAAATATTTGAAAAATAGAAAGATAGCACCTGCCTTCAAAGAACTTACAATTTAATGAGTAAAGGCAGCACAATGGGGAGAAGAATCTAATTTGGGGACATGGTGGTAAAGTCAGAGAAGTCCCAAAGTGGTAGAGCCAGGTGAGAAATAAAATGTTGTAAACTAATCTTATGCCTTAAATGGAGGTTTGGAGTTCATGATTCCACCCTCCAATCAAAAGAGCAGAGTGTAGTGATGAGGTGGAGTACCAAGGTTGATGGAATCTTACAGGATGTTGAAGTTTTCAAAAAATGAGTTTACTAGGTGTAATAATAATGAAATTTGAAGTTCCTTTTGCTTTGCTAAGCTGACAGGTACTTAGCAGCTAGTTCAAATTAGGCCTCTGTTGAAATGGGGATGTGAACTCCTATTTCTGACATAACAGGAAGGGGCTGAAAAGGGGTGAGAAATATTGTATATAGGGAAAAGCCCCAGAGAGGGTTAATCAGATCTTCTTGTAGCAACCTTTGTGGAAGCAGAAGCTGGTGCCACTGAGGAGGCTGTAGAGGAAAGGCCCCCAGGCTAGAGAGAATGATTTTGATTTTGGGAACCTGGGAGAGGTTATTTTGATTCTGGGAACCAGCTGAAACTTCTGCTGAGTTTGAGGGCCAGCCAGAGCTGCTGAGCTGCTGAGGATTTCCAAGGGCCAGCTGGAGCTACAGAAGACTTGAGAAAGCATGACTGTGAGGCTGGTACTTTTAATGAACCTGTTAGTGGCTTTGTTGAGCCTTGACTTCCCTAGGAACAGAGGCTGTGAATGATTTAAAGTGGATTGGGCTCTGCAAGCTTCAGCATGGAACAGGAAGT
>WOXC01001101.1:0-33355 GCA_011680675.1 Gymnobelideus leadbeateri
AAACACTTCTCACACAAAAAAAACAGATCTAAATAGTTGGAAAAATATCAATTGCTCATGGCTGGGTCGAACTAATATAATAAAAATGACAATTTTACCCAAACTAAACTATATATTTAGTGCCATACCAATCAATTTACCAAAAAACTACTTTGTAGAGTTAGACAAAATAATAACAAAATTTATTTGGAAAAACAAACGGTCTAGAATATCAAAGGAATTAATGAAAAGAAATGCTAGGGAAGGTGGACTAGCTATGCCAGATCTTCATCTGTATTATACAGCAGCAGTCATCAAAACTGCTTGGTACTGGCAGAGGTGTAGAGTAGTGGATCAATGGAATAGATTAGGTACAGGAGACCCAGCAGTTAATGAATATAGTAATCTACTGTTCGATAAACCCAAAGACCCCAGTTTTTGGGATAAGAATGCACTATTTGACAAAAACTGCTGAGAAAACTGGAATACAGTATGGCAGAAACTGGGCATAGATCACTATCTAACACCATATACCAAAATCAAGTCTAAATGGGTGCATGATCTAGGTGTAAAGGATGATACTGTAAGCAATTTGGGAAAGCAAGGAATAGTTTACCTGACAGACCTGTGGAGAGGGGAAGATTTTAGGACCAAACAAGAATTAGAGAGCATTATAAAATGCAAAATGGATAATTTTGATTGCATTAAATTGAAAAGCTTCTGCACAAACAAAGCCAATGTAACCAAGATCAAGAGGGAGGTGGGAAATTGGGAAAGAATTTTTACAACTTGTGTCTCTGATAAAGGACTCATTTCTAAAATTTATAGAGAACTGAGCCAAATCTATATGAATACAAGTCATTCCCCAATTGAGAAATGGTCAAAGGATATGAATAGGAAGTTTTCAGAGAAAGAAATTAAAGATATCTATAAGCATATGAAGAAATGTTCTAAATCACTATTAATTAGAAAAATGCAAATCAAAACAACTCTGAGATACCACATCTCTCCAGTCAGATTGGCTAAGATGACAAAACAAGAAAGTGACAAATGCTGGAGAGGATGTGGACAAATTGGAACGCTAATACATTGGTGGTGGAGTTGTGAACTTATCCAACCATTCTGGAGAGCAATCTGGAATTATGCCCAAAGGATTATAAATAATTTCATACCCTTTGACCCAACAATACCACTTCTAGGGTTATATCCCAAAGAGACCAGAGATGTGGGAGGAAGACCCATATGTACAAAAATATTTTTAGCAGTCCTTTTTGTGGTTGCAAAGAATTGGAAACTAAAGGGGTGCCCATCAATTGGGGAATGGCTAAACAAGTTGTGGTATATGAATGTAATGGAATTTTATTGTGCTATAAGAAACGAGGAGGTGTCGGATTTCATAATTACCTGGAGAGGCTATACAAACTGATGCTGAGTGATAAGAGTAGAATCAGAAGAAATTTGTATACAATCACAGACATACCATATCTGTGATGACCAACTATGACAGACTGGACTCTTTTCAGCAATGCAGTGATATAAGTTAATCCCGAATGACTCAAGAAAGTGAGAAATGTGCCATCCAGAGATATAACTATTAAGAACTGAGCCTGAATCCTGATGGAAGCAAACTAAATGATCTTGTTCTTCTCATTGTTTGGTCTTATTTCTTCCTTACCATCTTTCATCCCACCTAGTACAATATGCCTTTGTAATTGGAATAATGTCTAATATGAATGCATTTGCAGACCCTATACTGTACTATATGCTGCCGTGAGGGGAGGTGGGAGGGAAGTAAAGGAAATTTGAAAATCAAGGAACTATGGAATTGAATCTTGTTAACTGAAACTAAACTAATAAACTAATAAAAACAAAAAAAAGCGGTTTGTAAAATAAACAACAAAAAAAAGAAGGGGCAAGATCTGAGAGATTTTCTGGAGGCTGATGGCAAAATCTTGTAACTGACTGGATATATGTGACAATGGTAAATGAGTTAAGGATAATGCCATGGTTAAAAAAAACCTGAGAAACCGGAAGTACAATTGTAACATTCAAAGAAAATAGGGAATTTTGGAAAAGGGGCAGATATGGGAGTAAAGATAATGAGCTCATTTTTGGACATACTGAATTTGAGATATCTCTGGGACATCTAGTTTGAAAAGTACAATGGGAAATTAGTGATGCTAGGTTGAATCTCAGGGGAAAGCCTGGGCCTGTATAGATAGATGTGGTAGTCATATGCATAAAGATGATAATTAAAACCATGGAAGCTAATGAGGTTAATAAGAGAAAGACTACAGAGAATAAAGAAAAGAAGGCCTAGGACAAAACTTGGAGTAATACCCACTTAGATGGGCATAATGTGGATGAGGAACCATCAAAAGAAACAGAAAAGGTAAGAAAGACAATCAGGAGAGCGTGGTGTCATGAAAACCCTGAAAGGAGAAATTGCACAGAAGGAAATGGTGGTCAATACTACAAATGAAGCAGATGGTCTGCCGGTAACTTTAGAGGAAGCAGCTTCATTTGAGTAATGAAGCCAGAAATCAGAGTGCAAAGGGTTTAGGAGTAAATAATGAATGCAGTGAGCATGTAGTCAGCTTCTGGGGGAGTCTGGTTGAGATACAGGGTGACAGCTTGATGTGATGGTCAAGCCTACGAAGTCTGGTTATTTGTTTTAAGGATGGACGGTGGATTTGAGGATGTTTGAAGGCAGTTGGGAAGGAATCAGTATGTGGAGAGAAAGTGAAGATCTGAGAGAGGGTAGGGGATGACTGAAAGTACAAATTGCTAGAGATGACAGGAAGAGAATGATATAATTTCTATACCTGTTCGTATGTTAATTTGTTGGTAAAACTGTCAAGGGACCTATCTCATGTTAAATTACTCTAGTATATACATAATTCCTTGTTGGTATAGAGAATTCTATTTGAAACGGAAAAAAAAAGGGGATACAAAATTATACACAAAGGATCCCTGGTTGAACAATGACTTAGAAAACCACACATTAACATCATCTATGTTCTATTGTGGGCAGCTAGGAGGCATAGTGGATAGAGCACCAGGAATAGAGTCATGAAAATCTGAGTTCAAATATGGCCTCACTTACTAGCTGTGTGACCCTGGGCAAGTCACTTAACCCCATTTGCCTCAGTTTCCTCATTTGTGAAAAGGGCTGGAGAAGGAAATAGCAAACAACTCCCAGTATTTTTGCAAATACAACCCCAAATGGGGTCATGAAGAAACAGACATGACTGATCAACAACAAAATGTTCTACTGTGTTTTATTTATTTTGTTAAATATTCCAAATTATATTTTAATCTAGTTCTGGTCCACTTGTTTGATACCTCTCTGGTACAGAAGATGAGCTTAAAGCATAAGCCTGAGCACTATACATTCTGATTTTCTGCAGACATAGAAGGATGACATATCGTTCTTAAAACAACAGAAACTGTTACATAAACATAAGGCAGTTGGGTAAGAGGAAATGTTCAGTGAACAGAGCACTGGAATTGGAGTCAGGAAGAGTTACATTCAAATCTGATCTCAGACAGTTACTGCATGATCCCAGGCAAATCACTTAACCTCTGTGCCTCAGCTTCCTCAGCTGCAAAATGGGGATAATAATAATAATAGCATCTACCTCCTGAGGTTATTGTGAAGATAAAATGTAATATTTGTAAAGCAGTTTTCAACCCTTAAAGTGTTATATAAATTCTTACTACTATTACCCTTGCCAACACTCAGATACAGTCATATCAGAAACTAACTCAATTCCTATCAGGAATACAAAGTTATTGGACCCCACCCCCAAACGAAAAAAAAGAAAAATCCTCATCTTACAATAGTAGTAAAGGGAGTCAAATGATGAGTGTACTGCCAGCAAATCCTTATCAACAAAAGGTTTAATGAAATGATCATCAAAATAACTACACATTTATCACCGTCTCCAGAGTGAGTGGAGTTCATGTAACAGCAGGTTAAAGAGCTGTTTTGTCTTCACATATTATGGCCCCAGAGTTTTCTAGAAAAGTTCTCCTTTCTGCTAAGAGTACTAAGAGCCTCATGGGGCCTTCTGCCAGGCAGACTAATAATGGCTCAGAGTATGACTCTCCCCATCCATCATTAGAAGCTGTTAATCTGCATTGTCTGGCCATGCTTATATAAATGTCCAGCAACATCTTTCTCTGTACTTCCTTTTGCAGTCAGGGGCACCACTGTCCTCCCAGTCTCCCAGGCTGGCAGCCTCAGCACCATCTTTGACTCCTCCTTTATTAGTGGTCAAATCCTATCTTTTCCTATCCTGTAATGAAGAAAGGTAGGACACAAGCATTTATGAAGTGCTACATGACAGAAACTATGTCAAGCATGTTGTAATCATTTGATCCACACAACAACCCTTAGTGGTCGGTGTTAGTTATTATTACCCCCACATTACAGATGAGGAAATTGAGGTAGATAGAGGTTAAATAAGTTGCCTAGAATCAATCACATAGCAAGTAAACATTTGGGGCTAAATTGGAACTCGGATCCTAGAACTCTATTCATTGTGTTATTTACCTGCCTCTAAAGTCTTTCCCAGAACTTACTCTATGATTCTATATAAATAAAAGAATATAATTTTAATTATTTTATAACTTTTCCCTACCATCCTCAACTACATCATCTTTTCCCTTCTCCCAGACTAACAGCCTCAGAACAATTTTTGCCTCCTGCTTCTTCACCCAGCATTAGCAGTCTCTCCAAATCTTCCTAATTTTTCTTCTATGATATCTCTTTAGTTTAGACTATCTTTTTCAAAGCCTCTACCTGGACCACTATATGAGCTTCTGAGCTTGGTTCAATCCAGTGTTTCTGTGCAAGAACTTCCCTTAAAATTGTTTTAATCATACCATCTCACTAAGCAAAACTCTCAATATCTACCTTTAATCTACTTTATCAATCCTAACTATACAGCCTAAGATAAAATCCTAGGCAAGTTACTTAACTTCTAAATGACTTCTAAACTTCCAGGTAAATATCCTAATATCCTAAACAAGTTCTGAGCATTCCACAGAGCCTGCTTTGGTTGCCTTCATGGTCATCAGAACAAACTGTTTTCATTCACCCATTCCACCCGAAAATCCTCACAGGCTCAGAGTAGACATCCTTCTAACTCACTGATAGGTCTGAGGCTTGTCGGTTACTCTCAATCTGGTTTATCCTGTCTGCCTGGATGGCTTTACTGGTGTTTGACTGCTGTGCATGGTACAGCTTCTTGTAGCCACAGGCAAGAGCTGGGTGAAGGCTGATGAGCAAGCTTAGAGCTTGGTTAGACATCAAAGACACTAAGGTCATCTACTGCATTCCAAGCTATCTCAAATTTTTTTCCTGCCACTGGACTTCAATGATGCTGGAAGAAAGAGTGAATCTGAAAGCTATGCATCTCTGCCTCACTTAAATCTAATTCATGTACAAGTCAAGGCATCACCAGAGATGTCATTGGTCCTTTTCGAAAATGACAGACAACAAACAGCTAATATCCCAGTTCATCTTTGTATCCCCTCTGCTAGTTTAAGACCTTGAACAGAGAAGGGACTTAATAAATTGTATGTTACATTTAATAGGCAGCTTGGTAGAACAGTGGATAGAGTGATAGACCTGGAGTCAGGAAGATCTGAGTTCAAATTCAGTCTCAGATACTATGTGACCCTGGGCAAGTCACTTAACCCTGTTTGCCTCAGTTTCTGCAATTGTAAAATGAGCTGGAGAAGGACTGGCAAACCACTCCAGTACATTTACCCAGAAAACCCCAAATGGGGTCACAAAGACTCATCTATAACTGAAAACAACTGGACAAATAATGCTGCATTATAAACGAACTTCTTCCTTTTAGTACTAAAACATAGATGCCCACCTCCCATCCAGATAAGGGACACACTAATGAATGTCCAAGGACCACAAGAGAGAAGTCATAGAACCTCTCTTCTCTCACAATTCCTCACAATAATATCAAAATTTTCTTTCCAATGACCAAAGACATAGTTGGGGGGGAGGAGGGAGAAATATAATTTGAGAAACATAGATTTCTGTTTATATCACTATACAAGCATGTAAAAAAGGTCCTTCCTATCAACTGTCCCTCTCCCCCCACCCCATTACTCCAATTACAGCCTCTATTACAGAACCCCTGCCAAACTTATCAACTGTGTGCCTTCATTTTGCCACCTGGCTTTCCCATGTTCACTTAGAAGGCCTCCTACTTCCACTCCAAGAAGATAATCCTCATAAACTATTCAAAAGTCATGATAACATCTAGCCTTTATGTAGGACTTTATGTTTGCAAAGCACTCCACATACACCTTTTCATTCAGTCCTCACACTTCAGTCTTGTGGGAGAGGTGTCATTATCCCTATTTTATAAATGAAATAACTGAGGCCAAGAGAGGTTAAAAGACTGGAGCAGGGCCCCAGCACTGAAAAGTTCCTGAGGAAGGAAAGGACCGAGTCTTCCTGACTTCAAGTCCAGCCCTTGATCCACTGTGCCACCTAGCTGCTTAATTAATTAATGACAATAATAATAGCAACAGCAACATTTATACTGAACCTTAAGGCTTGCAAAGTGTTTTTCATAAATTATCTCATTTGACCTGCACAAGAACCCTAGGAGAGTTTTTTGAGAATTACTGTGTCATCATCCATGAATGTGTTTGGAGCATGTTTTCCATCTCCAGATAAACTATAAATTCCTTAAAGATGGATGGGTATAATGTCTTATATCTTTTGTATCCCCCTCTGTCAGCTCTCCCATCTCCATAGAATTGAGGGCTATGCTACATACAGAGAAATAAAGAATGTTTTGAGGTGGGGTGTGTGTGAAGTTGGGGCAGTAAAGAAATGGATTGTGGGGGTGGCTAGGTAGTGCAGTAAATAGAGCACTGACCCTGGAGCCAGGAGGACCTGAGTTCAAATTCGGCCTCATTCACTTAACACTTACTACAAATGTGACCTTGAGCAAGTCACTCAACCCCAATTGCCTTGCCTTCCCCCCGCCAAAAAGCAAAAAAAAAAAAAAAAGAAAGAAAGAAAGAAAGAAAAGAAATGAACTGTGTTTAAGTCAAGAGAACTATTTCCTAGCCTTCATTTTGCTGGTAACTAACAGTGTCACCTCTAAAAGTCACTTTCTCCCCGGTATTTCTCCTCTTCTATAAAGTGAAAGATGTAGATGAAATAACCCCCCAGGTCCCTTCTATCCCCTACAAAGGTACAAATCATTGTATAAGCCATGTTAGTTTACTATGATCTGACAAGATATGACTAATTACAAGATATGACACTTATTAAGCGCCTTCTATATATATAAAGTACTACAATAGGTTTTCAAATCAAAGGGGTCATCACATAAACATATAACCTCTTAGTTCTCATATTGTTCTTTTTGTGTGACTCTCTAAAATACCTATTCAATGTATTGCATGGTATAGTTATCTGTACTAATGTTTTCCCCTTGTCCCTACACAACATTCTCTCTCTCTCTCTCTCTCTCTCTCTCTCTCTCTCTCTCTCTCTCTCTCTCCTTCTCTTTCTCTCTCACTATCATACTGTACAAGTTTTAAGACTTTAAGACTTCTAAACTTAAACTTTGTATTTTTTCCAGCATCTAACACAACAGGTGCTTAATAAATGTCTGCTGTATTGGTATTTGATTTTTTTAAGTTTTCTGTGACTATCCATACAATGCCCTTGTCATTTCATATTTCTATTCCTTTCTCACTCACTTCCCTCTAGAAGCAATAGCATATGACAAAATTTATCAAGCAGAGGTGTGCTAGTAAATGTTTAAACAACCAGCTTTAGGTATGGGGAGGAATGTAAGCAGAATATACTTTTAAAATGAACCTGCATCAACATTTTCATTATCATTCCCTAAACCTAGACAATCAACAGAACAATAAATCAACTCTTTGGTAGCATTTGCCTATTTTCAAAGTGTAACTGATCACACACTAGACATTTAACAATTGGCTTGTTCCTTTTGGAGCTGACTCCACTCCATCCCTGGAAATAACTGCTTATAATTTTTGTGTCTGAGGGTATGTTGACTCTCGGTAAGTTTGGAAGAAATGAACTATAATTAAATATTAAAAGACTAACATTTAGAAAGACACACTAATTCAGAAACATCATTGCTAGAGAGAAGTAAAAATTAGCTAGATAGTTCTGAGTAGAAGTAGGATGAAATTGGCAGCTTTTATAGGGCTAGTAGGTTTGGGACATGGAGGAGAAGCAGAGTTAAAGTAATACTGGGATAGATGAAGGAAAATCTTAGAGTCTCAGGTCAGAAGAATTAAGACAGAGGTGAGGTATACACACATAGTATATAGACATGCACATACATATATGCTGTGTATATGTGCACAGTATACATACATATATAGTGTATATCCAGATTGTGTAAACCTATACACACATACATACACATACATATGTGTGTATGTGTGCATGTTTGTGTTATCTGTGCAGAAACAAGGGGGAAAAAACAGGAAGCCAGTACAGATGGAACCCACCAGGCACAAGCCTTTCCTCTCTTTCTCAGCCTATTCAGATGTAGTCCATGCTTCAAGGTCTAACCCAGATGCTACCTACTAAATGAAATCTAATGATATCCTTCACAGAAAATGATCTTTTTGTTCCTCTGAATTCCCAAAGCACTTTATATCTTCTCATGTGTACATAACAATTTCTCATGTGTATATAACTATTACTCCATACCTTTATTCTCTCATACAATAGTATCACTGTGCAGTTGAAGGAAATGCATAGGTGCTACAATATAGGGAACCTACTTCAAGGTTGAGTGTTAGCCTTCTCTCCTAAGTTATTTCCATGTTCCATTAGCTGGTAGAACCATTTTCTGGCAGAAAAGGCCCTCTTAGGTCAGTAAAAGGAATGAGAAGTAATATAGTTATTTCTATTGAGTGACTCTAGAAGGGACTGTTTACCTATTGCCTTTCCAAATTTTGCTCTGTTCCTGAGGTTCAACTCAAGTCCTACCTGTTCCTTTATTGGGTACCTTTAAAAAAATACATAGGGGCGGCTAGGTGGCGCAGTGAATAGAGCACCGGCCCTGGAGTCAGAAGGACCTGAGTTCCAAGCCTGCCTCCGACAGTTAATCCACACAAACAAAAAAACCTAGCAGTGTAACCTTGGGCAAGTTACTTAACCCCAATTGCCCTAAAGGGGCGGCTAGGTGGCCCAGTGAGTAAGAGCGCCGGCCTCGGAGATGGGATGACCCGAGATCAGATCCGGCCTCAGAAAATGAGCACCCACGCATAAATAATGACTAGCTGTGTAACCTTGAGCAAGTTACTTAAGCCCAATTGCTTTCAAAAAAAAATACATATACATACACACACACACACACACACACACACACACACACACACACAATTTTTACAAGCATCTGTCTCACCCTGCCAATCCTTTCCAATTAAACAAAACATAAACAAAAAAAAAACAACCCCTGAATAGGCATAGTTCAAACAAAATTCCCACATTAAGCATGTGCAAAAAATGTATATTTCATCCTGCATTTTAAATCTATCACCTTTCTGGCAGGAAGTGATTACATTGATCAGAGTTCTAAAGTCTTTCAAAGTTGTTTTCTTTATAATGATGGAGCTATCGTATAAATTATTTTCATAGTTCTGCTTCAGTCTGTGTCACCTCAGAGATGTCTCTTCCTCTTAAATGATCTATTTCATTATTTCTTACAGACTGGTAATATTCCATTATGTTCATGTACTATAATTTGTTTAGTCATTTCCCAGGAGGTGGGCACCTTTTTGTTTCCAGGTTTGGGCTACAATAAAAAGAGCTGTTGTTGTTTTTTTTCTACATATGACTTCATTTCCCAGCACTCTCCACAACACCTGGCACATAATAAGCCTTTATTAAATGCCTGTTGACTTGACTTTCCTCTCTCTTTGCTTAGGAGGAAGTTCTACCATTCCCCAAGACTTCTTTGACCAGCCTACAGTGATTTTCTCCTTCTCTGAAGGTACATACAATTCTCATCATTTTATCACACAACTCAGTACTCAATTATATAGTACCTTGTTTTGTTTCACAAATATTAGTCTTGTCTCCCCAGGTGGATTATAAACTCTTAAATAGCCTAGCTTTTTATTTCTTGTTGTTCCACAACATCTCCCATAAACTTGAATATATAAGCAAACCCTCAATTGGATTGATTGGAGAGTTAATGTGTTTGGTTTTCTTTTTAAGTGTCTTTAACACACATAAGGATCAAAGCCAGTTTCAGTGGATTATTAAATCAAATCCTTGAGCTGGCATGTAGTTTGTCTTTTTACAGAACCCCCCCCCCCACCACAATGCCCTACCTTTTAAAACAGAAGTATAATCTGAAATGTCATTAATACCACTTCGAACAGATTTCCAATGAGAAAATGGTAAGATTGCTCAGACGGCTGGTGTCCTTTAATAAGCTCATATTTTCTGAAACTGTTCTCTGTGTGCTATACAGTTTACACAGTACATTCATTTCCAGAGATCCTATTCCCCTAACTTAATGCCTTATTAATGCCTATCTTGCACCAAATTTTAGCTATATCTTTGTCTTATTTTTTTTTTTGCAAACTTGATCCTTAACCCCCTTCAACTTTAACTCAGTTTCTTTTAATCTCTACTTCTTGATCTCACAGGCAGCCAAGAGACACTTTGCAGTTTCTGTCCAACAAATAAGTAGAGAAAAGCAAAATAAAAATTAACTTTGGGAATTAGTGAGTTTTCTATAGAACTGAGTTTAACATCTTTAAATTGGAAAAGATTTAGGAACTGGAACTCCTGAGTGAGAATATTCTCTCTATCAGAGTACTGTAATTGATGTATCCTTAAGAGAGTTGCCTAGAGCAAGGAGAAGGTAATAGAGGAGATAAGTGTCACAGGACCAGAATGTATCAGTGACAGGATTTGAACTCAAGTCTTACCAGCTCTCTATCCAGGACTCAGGAGTCTTTCCTTTAACCATTTATTTCTACCATAGTAAACAGAACACAGAGGAAATAATTCAGCTATTTCTGGAAAATTCCAGTTCCTCATTATTCTGGTGTGCTACAACGCAGTGACTCCCTCAGGAGCTGTTCAGATGTTGTGGGGCTGTTTGTTCAGACACTAGATGCCCTCAGGCCACTGGGCCTTTTTCCTGAGTGTTTTCTTTTTCACCTCAGCAGTCACTTTTCAGTGCTGTCACTGAGTCTGCTAGCAGCAGCCCACATCATTCTTCTAATCTGATGTCTGCTACAAACTAGGGCACAGCTGAAAGTCGCCAGGGGATATCAGATCACCAAGCTTATTAAATCACTAACAAAAATTTTACATAGAATCCTAAGTCAATGATCTCTGTCCTGAGGGCTGCTCTACTTCCTCTAATAGAAGAAAGTGCACTAGCTTTCTGACAACTATTTTCATTATTGCTCAGTAACTTTTTTTTTTAACTTTTGCCTTGGGTTCCTGGCTATCTGGATTCTAGAGTATTTAGAATTCTGACCCATTCACAGCTATCAGGGGCATTAAAGATCAATCTAACCCAATATCTCATTTTCCTGATAAGAAAACCAAGGTGAGAGGTGATAGAGAGCAAGCCGGGGAGACATTTTAAGTAGCACAGTCAGAATTTAAATTCATATACTCTTACTTTAAATCCAGTGTGATCCTTCCACCTCACCAGAATGCCTCCTTAGAAAAATTATTTTATGTAGTCCCTAACTAAAGGTTTTCCACCTACTTTCAGCACTAAGAAGAATTAGCTTCATTAATGTTTTAATTCAGGATTGATTAGACATTCTAGATGTGTGTGTGTGTGTGTGTGTGTGTGTGTGTGTGTGTGTGTTTAACACTACATTCACTTTCTTCCTTGATTTAATGCTTACTAGCTTCCTGGGAAGGTGGTACTTATCTATCTTACTATTTTTATTTGGCTGTTTGAAGTATCATCCAGAATTTGTCTCCTACTCACAGTCTTGATCTCCCTTTGTGCCTGTTGATTTGCAGACTAGCATCTTCAACAAGGAGAAAGAATCTCAATGCCAGAGACTAATTAACAAATGGTAGCCCAGCCAACTTGGGACCTGGACTCTGAATCCATAATGCCAAGAAGCAAGAAAACTGAATCAGGAATCATCCATGACTTCCTCAGTATTTCAGATAGGTGGGGCTCTGACAGCAGTGAATACTTAATGAAAATGTCTGCCTTCTGTTTTCTTTTTGGTTTTTTCCTTTGTGATCTAGTCTAAGTAACTTGGCTTCTCAGGTCCTCTGTAACTCCTTCCTATAAATTATAAGTAGTCTCATTAGTTTATTAAATAATTTTTGAGTCCCTTGGTTACCATTTAGGAAATTATTTATTTTGATTTTGCTATTCAGAACACTTCAGTCTGTCATCCAATTTCTGTTTTAAAATTATCTTCTTAATTGACAAAAATTCATTTTCTCCCTCTCATCCCCCCACTGCTGAAAAAGAAAAAAGAAAACCCAAACTCTTAAAACTAATACTGAGTATGGCTTCCCAATTTCAGAGAATATGAAATAGTCAGCAGTAAATAACCTTGGATGTGGAGAGTTTAGATAAATGAAATTTATAGGATATGCATATGTCAGATATCTAGACTTGGACTTTAGAATCATCTTAACCAATCTGGTCCTCATTCAGAAGCCTCCCACTGTAAGCCTGCAGGTAGAGAAGATAAGGGAGTGATTATAAGAGTGCTAGGGCCATAATAGTTTAGGAATAGGTCCTGGAAATTTGAAGGCTGAATATGAATTGAGGCATCTGTGGATAAACCGAAGAGACAGGCTTATGTTATGTATTAGAGGAAGGAAGATTGTTTTAGGGCTGCAGAGATTAGTAGTGTGTTTTCACTTTAAAACGAATACAATGTTATAGGTTAAAATTCTATTTGCAGAACCATCTTGATCATTGGAAAAGAGAAAGTGGGGTCAATAACAAAAGGTCATTGGGGATGGGGGAACTATCTAGAACTCTAAGAAATAAGCACCTATAAAAAATGAAAAAAAAAAGCTAAAGATATGTTTTTGGTATAGTCAGATGCTTGTAGAAGCTTGTTAATGAAAGGGAGTAGGATGGTGGACAGTGTGATATCTGGTGCTTCAGTGGCATATTTTGGTAAAATGAAGTGAGAGTGATTTCCCCTTAAAATACAACATGTAAATGTACCTGTACCCTACTTCTGTGGAGGGGCCTATATTCTTCAAATAACAATGACAGCACTGACTGGTATTCAGCCATTCTAAAACCATTTCTGAGGTTTCCTGCTGCCACCATTCAGGGGTGCTTTCCGAAATACTTGCTGCTGTCAAGCACTCATGCCTGGGACTTAGGGACTTCTGTGAAGGGATCCATATGGTCTGTTTCCAAGTTGGCAGAGCTGTTTCTGGCTGCCTGGTAACTAAGCCTGTCGGCTATAAAGTCTTTAAAAAAATGACCTCCTAGATTAATTCCAGAAGTTTACACTTCATTTGGAGAAAGAAGCTACCTCACTGGTACCCTGGCTCCCTCTCAGTTCCTCTTTTTAACAGCAACAAAAAAGGCAACAGTACTTCTAGTTAGAATCTCCCCCAGCCCATCTGTCTTTCCTGTAATAATAACGCCTTAAATTTTTATTTATATTTGTATTTCTTTTCACATACGTTCCCATTGGATCCTTGGGACCCTATGTGGTAGCTAGGGCAGTCATGAGCTTCTCATCTCTTCCTTACATAAGAAGATTTGACAGCAGTTTCTGGCTTATACTTGAAAACCAAATATAACTTTAGTATCTTTCTAATCCAAAATTTTCCAAATCAGTAAGAAAGAGGAACATAACTTATTTTTCTGAATTCTAATGGTTCCCTGAATTCTAATGGTTCAGACTGGTATAGAAAGAGACTGTGTGATGTGGTGGGAAAAACACAGGAACCTACTTTTTCTGCCTGGGTTTATCATTGCACAGGCCCATGGCATATGGTTGTCTTTCTTGGAAATGAAGATGGGGGCTGGGGGGAGAGGAGGACATTAGCTGTGATTCTATTGTTATCATCCTGATTTTGTAGATGAAGAAACACCTAGATTAGGTGATATGATCCCAATCACAGCATGAGTCAATGGTAGAGCTGGGCTGAAAACTCTGGATTCTAGACATCTAGTCCAATGCCTTCACAGATGTTACAATCATGCTTCATATTTCTTCCCATCATCACCTCCCAATTAAAATGAGGATGAAACAGTCTAACTCTAACAGAAGCCTCCTTCATCTCACTTCTGGTCTTCTTTAATTTAGGTTATTTGTCCACTAATCTCACCAAAAGGACGAAAGAAGCGAAGTGTTTCACCTTCAAAGACTTTACCAAGGAATTCATGGCCTAGGTCCTTCTCTTCTCATCCGTCATTCAATTATGTCTGATTATCCCAATTATTTGGGACTCTGTTTGGGGTTTTCCTGGCAAAGATACCGGACTGGTTTATTATTTCCTGCTCCAGTGGATTAAGGCAAACAGAGTTTAAAAGACTTGCCCAGGGTCACACAGCTAGTGAGTGTCTGAGGCTAGAATTGAACTCATGTCTTTCTGATTCCAGGCCTGGTACTCTATCTACTGAGCCACCTAGCTGCCTCCTTCTTATGGGTAGCAAGTTGCAAATATGCTAAATCTACATCCTTTCCTGGTAACCTCTAGTTTTTTATTATGGATTTTAAGCCTATTAAAATACATTTATAATAACTTTATAAAACTATGCAAATTTTATAATGATAATTTTATAACATGTTCATGGTATTACAGTATGACTTGAGAGAAATCATTAATGGTATAACAAGAAAGAATAGATATCTGCTTACTTATATTTTGTTCTTTATAGTGAATTCAGTCAAGGCTTGTTTCAACACCTGCCTATATAATTAAAATCTAGTTTAATCAATTAAATCCAGGTAGACTATTTCCATTTCAAAAAAGGGGGGAAATAAAATTAAGTGTTGAGAGAGGAACATACTGGGAGAAGGAGAAGGGAGAGGAAGAATGGGGTAAATTATCTCACATAAAAGAGACAAGAAAAAGCTTTTACAGTGAGGGGGAATAAGAAGGAAGCAAGAGGGAGTGAGTGAACCTTACTCTCATCAGAAATGGTTCCAAGAGGGAATAACATACACATGCAATTGGGTATAGAAATCTATCTTACTGTATAGAGAAGTAGGAAAGATAGGGAATAAGAGAAGGGGAAAGGAGGTGATAGAAGGGAGGGCAGATTGGGCAAAGGGTTAGTCAGAAACAAAACACTTTTTTTTTTTTTTAAAGCAACTGGGGTTAAGTAACTTGCTGAAGGTTACATGGCTAGTCATTATTTGTGTGTGGATGCTCATTTTCTGAGGCCGGATCTGATCTCGGGTCATCCCAACTCCGAGGCCAACTCACTGCGCCACCTAGCCGCCCCTACAAAACACTTTTGAGGAGGGAAAAGATGAAAGGAGAAAAAACAGATAATCAGGGGTGGGGGGATAGGATGGAAGGAAATACAGTTCTTTGTGGTTTTTCCCTTTTGTTCTGATTCTTCCTTCACAGCATGACTAATGTGGAAATGTCTAATAGGATTGTAAATGTATAGGTTACATCAAATCACATGCCATCTTGAAAAGGGGGGAAGGGACAGAGGAAGAAAAAAATTTGGAACTAAAAATCTTATAAAAGTGAATATTGAAAACTATCTTTACATGTAATTGTAAAAAATAAAATACTATTAAGTGGGGGAAAAGGGGGACACTGATGCTTCATGGAGGATATAATCATATGATTGAACCAGTTAACATAAATATGCTGCATAGCACACATTTGTAGGCCTAAAATTAGTGCCAGTTCATCCGATGTCATCATAATACATTACAACTAAACCCTACCTAATGTTTTCAAAATCCTGCTATAATACTGATTAGCCACTATCACCATTTATAACATTTCTATCATGGAAGTAACTCAAGTTGTTTCACCTATTGGCATATTTTTACAGAACCAATTCATAATGTTGGGCAGGGCATGCCTACATATCTATTTAGAATTTCAAAACTCAAAAGTGACCTATGATCTCACCAATTTCAGGATTCCCTTCAACAATACAGACTAAAACTCATCTAAGCCCAACTATTCTGTTTTACTTCTCCATCTCAGAAAAAGTTAAACTCAGGGGATCTACCCCACATATGACAGACCTTTCTAGGTACCCTTTGATATGATGAAAATAGAGATGAAGCAATCTGGTGACCTGTCATCTCTCATCCTTGCCATGGGACTAGTTCATCTTCTGATGCTCCCCTCTGACTGTAATGCATTTTATGTGTGTATAGGCAATTGGGATTAAGTGACTTGCCCATAATAACATAAATAACATTTAATGACAATCGCACCTAGTAAGTTGGTTATAAAGTCTTTTAAAAAAAATGACCTCCTAGTGTCTCAAGCCAAATCTGACCTCAGGTCCTCATAACTCCAAAGCCAATGCTGTATCTACTGTGCCACCTAGCCAACCCCAGGAAACTCTTTGATGATTTCCCCACCTTTGTTGTTCAGAGCTCCTGGTTGGCTATAGGTTGCAGTTTACTTACACCTATTAACCTTCACTCCACTGCCTCTAGGTGACACTGACTTTTGATCCTTTGCAGGCAGGTGGAGTTTATACTTCACTGCCATATAGCAGCATTAGCAGAATGTTAGCCTTGATAAATGGACCTCTGCTATTATGGGAAACTTGCAGTCAGTAATGGAGGTTTACAATTTCCCCAAAGCAATCAAACATGATTTTCTCCTCCTGTTCAACTCCGGGACCAACTCACTGTCCATCTGTACCATTTGTACCATTTGTCCCAGATATAAATACTGATGAATGAGTGCTATAGGACATCCATACAAATATATATGGAAATTTGGGTAACAGACATTTTAATCTACTTGGCCTTTTACATATTTTTCACCCACTTCGTTGCTCTTAAGTGAATGGACAGGCCAAAATCCTTTGAGTGATTGCAAATCTTTTCCAGGAAGCTCTGCAATATTCTAGACTCTGATGTATCAACATGGAGGGTCTCACCACACAAAGGACTTGGTCTCTTCTAGTAAAATGGCAAATACTTTAGGCAAGCAAAAATCTTGCTTTATATATCACCTAATATTTATCTCAAAGAACTAGTCAACAAGGTCATTTCTGGGGATATATATCTCTGGTTCTGTCTCTCTCCCTCCCACCCTCCTCATATACATGTTTAGATATATACATATATACGTAGGTAAGAATGATCATAGAATGTGATTGGTGGATGAATCTTTAATCTGTCAGCAACTGAATCTTTAATCCACTAATCACATTCTCTGATCATTCTTACCTACTACCTGTACCACACACAGAACAAACTAAATATTTAATAACAATGAATAACAACTGAAATACGTAGAGTGCTTTAACCCTGTGAATGTTTAATGTTCACAAAGCTCATAATCTATATTATTTCATTCAATTCTCACAAAAAGGGGGCATGATCAGTATTATTATCCCGATTTCATATATGAGGAAATAGGCTCAGAGTAGCTGTGACTTACCCAAAGCCATACCCAGTTAATGAAGTTATCAGAATTTGGATTGTAGATGGATCTTGGAATGTAGGGAAGCATTTGGTGTTGACTTGTAATTTCTTCATTATAAAAAGAACACTATACTTAGAGCGGGAAACCCTAATTTTGAATCCTACCTTTCCCACTATAGGGCCTTGTGGCCTTAAGCAAGCTGCTAAGTACTTAGGAAGTCATTTTATCCTGTGAAAAATAAGAATAAACAAGAGGGGCAGTTAGGTGGCTTAGTGGAGAGGGTACCTGGGTCTAAAGTTGAAAGACTCAACTTCCTGAATTCAAATCTGACCTCAGACACTTACCAGCTGTGTGATCCCAAGCGAGTCACTTAACCCTGCTTGCCTTAGTTTCCTCATCTGTAAAATGAGCTGGAGAAAGAAATAGCAAAGCACTCCAGTATCTTTATTAAGAAAACCCCAAATGGGGTCACAAAGAGTCAGACACAACTAAAACAACTGAACAGCAAGCAAGATCCAGTAGGTAGAAGGCTACCCTGGAAATCAGTCCTGCTTCTCATGCCTACTTAGCTGTATGATCATTGGCAAATCATTTAATTTCTTAATGACTCAAACTGAATTTTAATTCAGTTTAATTCATTAAGTTAAAGCCAAGTTACCTACAATGAAGAAATTTATAAGCCCATATTGCCATATCCAAAAACAAAAAAAGAACATTGGCAAGTTCCTTGCTTTAAAATTAACTGATTGTGTAAAATCTCTCTCTCTCTCTCTCTCTCTCTCTCTCTCTCTCTCTCTCTTTCTCCTTTCTCCCTCCCTTCAGGGTCAAGGCCAACATCAGCATAATGGGTTACAATACCTATAGCCCCACCTAGTTTTATAAGGGGCAGATGACTTATATAGGGAAGGTGATAAGGAGCTGTTATAAACATAACTCAAAGTCAAACATTAACTAGAAGAATTATAAAGTCCTACTTATAAAGCAAGTGATGATTTAGCAAAATGTCAGCACAACTGTCATAAAAGATCTTCCGATTCTGTCTACAATTCTGATGATTAGGCATGACCTCCCCACAGGCTTAGGCAATAGTGATAATGCCCACTTGCATTTACTGAATGATTTTACATATATCATTTTATTTGGTCTTCAGAACAACAGTAGATACAGGTAGTGCCTACTATAATACTCATTTGACAGATAAAGAAAATTAAGACTTGTTGAGATTAAGTGATTTGGCTAAAGTCACAAACCTTGTAAATGGTAGAAGTTAGGCCTAGAAACCATTAAATCAATTTCAAAATCCTTACTACAGATAATGTTAAAATATGATTAAATAATATTAATATTATATAATAAATCAAACTAAATAATATTATTAAATATTATTGAATACCATGATTAAATAATATTTAAATCTCCAAAATGTAAAACCACTTTCTATTTAAATCCCACTCCACTGTCTCATATGCTATGGAAGGTACTCTGCTCTGTCAAGATCCAAGCTTTTGAAACAAAAATTCATTGCTTGACAAAAACTCCTGGGAAAGGTAGAAAACAGCACAGCAGAAACTAGATAACAGACCAACATCTCACACTGTATGCCAAGATAAGGTCAAAAGGGGTACATGATTTACACATAAAGGGTGATAACGTAAACAAATTAAGAGAACATGGTATAGTTTATCTGTCTGATTTATGGATAAGGGAAGAATTTAGGACCAAAGAAGATACAGAGAGAATCATAAAATGTAAAATAGATCATTTTGATTATGTAAAATTAGAACATGTAAAAACAAAACTAATGCAACTAAAATTATAAGGAAAGCAGAAAACTCAGGGGGTGGTGAGGGAGGGATTTTCAACAAGTATCTTTGATAAAGGCCCCATTTCTCAAATATATAAAGAACTGAGTCTAATTTCTAAAAATACAATTCACTCTCCAACTGATAAATGGTGAAAAGATATGAATAAGCAGTTTTGAGAAGAAATCAAACCTATCTATAGTCATATGAAAAAAATGCTCTAAATCATTGTTGATCAGAGAAATGAAAATGAAAACAACTCTGAGGTACCACCTCACACTTATTAGAGAGGCTAATATGATGAAAAAGAAAAATGTTGCATATTGGAGGGGATGTGGGAAAACTAGAACACTAATGCACTATTGGTGGGGCTGTGAAGTGATCCAACCATTATGGTGAGCAATGTGGAACTATGGCCAAAGGGCTATAAAACTGCATATATGTATTCTTTCATCCAGCAATTCCACTGTTAGGCCTATACCCCAAATACATCCAAAAAAATGGGAAAAGGCCTATTTGTTAAAAAATATTTATAGCAGCTCTTTTTGTGGTGGCTAAGACTCTGAAATCAAAGGGATGACCATCAATTGCGGAATGGTTAAACAAGCCACGGTATATGATTGTAATGGAATATTCTTGAATGACAAACAGGATGATTTCAGAAAAACCTGGAAAGACTTACATAAACTGGTACATATTAAAGTGAACACCAGGAGAACATTGTACACGGTAATAGCAATATTATTCAAGGAAGAACTGTGAATGACTTAGCTCAGAGGTAGAGAATCTGTGGCCTCAAGGCCACATGTGTGGCCTTGGTCCTCAAGTGTAGTCCTTTGACTGAATCCAAACTTGACAGAACAAATCCCCTTAATAAAAGGATTTGTTCTGCAAAACTTGGACTTAGTCAAAAGGCTGTACCTGAGGACCTAAAAAGCCATGACATTGAGGCTACAGGCTTCCCACCCCTGATCAGCCCTTCTCAGCAATACAGTGATCTAAGACAATCCAAAAGGACTAATGATGAAGCATATTATCTACTTCCAGAGAAAGAACTGATGATTGAATACAGGCTGAAGTACACTGTTCTTCAGTTTCTTTCTTTCATTTTTTTTCTTTTATGTGAGTATTCTTATACAAAATTACTAACATGGAAATGTTTTACATAATTACACATATATAGCATCTGACTGCTTATCATCTCAGAAAAGGGGGAGGGGAACTGGGGAGAGAGGGAACAATAAAATTTAAAAGTTAAAACTTTAAATAAAAATGATTAAAAAAAAAACAACAGTGAAACTTGAGACTGGAGAAGACCATTGGTGGATTATGTGCCTGTTACCCAGGGATGAGTAAAAATAAATTCAGAAAGATTCATCAACATGTGGGTCACCTGGGAGATGAAAGTTTTTGAACACAGCAACTTTCAAAAGACTATCTCTAACTCAGAGTTGGACTGGTAATCTGTCTCAGTGGACTGAACCGCTAAAAACGGATCTTTGAAGTACATTTGAACCTGAGTTCAAATCCAGCCTCAGACACAGATGAGCTATGTGATCCTAGGAAGATTTGAGCCTTATGCCAGACCTATAAAGTCAGTACAAAAGAGCATGTTAACCCCCTTTTAACAGATGAGGAAAGGGATACTTGGTAGGTTTAAGTAGCTCAAAGTCACAGAGTTAGAAATTGTTAGAAGTAGGATTTGAAACTATATCTTTCTGGTTCTAAAAGCTTTTAATCTACTAAAATGAGTTGCCTCATATCAAGCTGTCACAAAAAAATCAACACCAAAGATTTAAGTTCATGGTTTATATCACATATCAACAGAAAACAAGTTACAAACATGCCAAAAAGACAACTTAAACTGACACCTTTTCAAGATGATTATCTTTCTGAATTTCAAGGAGAACAAATCTCTAGCATTCTGCCCATGCAAAATGTGGTATGGTATTTAGTATCTAGGGCAATTGCCAACATTTTGATGCTCACATTTCTTCTTGGCAAAGTTCTTTTTAAGCTTACATGGTTAAACAAGTGGCTTTTAAAAGCAACAATGACTACTTAGTAAACAAAAGCATACAATTCATAAGACCAAGAATGCCTAGATCATTCATTTCTAAACTTAAATGTGAACCAAATTTTTAAAAAAGTGATAGCTCAATCAGGAAAAAAGTGTTACTTTGGTTTTCTTTTTCTTCTTGCCAAGGCTGAAAGAAACCTTTAAATGTAAAATTTTACCTAAAGTACACTATTAATTGATTATTAATGGAAAGAAGTTACAAATTTATGCACAAGTGAAAGGTATAATGTTTATCTGATGGACACTACAAATCTTCAATAAAGAAATGCAAAAGAGGGGCGGCTAGGTGCGCAGTGAGTAGAGCGCTGGCCCTGGAGTCAGAAGGATCTGAGTTCCAAGCCAGCCTCAGACACTTAATCCACAAAAACAAAAACCTAGCCATGTAACCTTGGGCAAGTTACTTAACCCCAATTGCTTTAAAAAAAAAAGAAAAAGAAATGCAAAAGTTACTATATCAAACCTATGAATTCATTCAACCCTGTATAATGCTAAAAATAGCAGCCCCAAGGGACATTCTGTAGGACAGCATCCGTCCTGATGCCAACCTCAGAGGGTAAGTCTATCATAGCTTTTCTAACCATCCATTTATAACTCCATCATTCATTAACTTATATAGACCCTTTTACAATCTATTTCTGTTTCCAGAATGTACTGCTTTTCTAGGGTGATGAGTTAAGTTTATTACCCAGTACATATTTAGAGTACATATTTGGCATTTAGAGCCATGAAAACTTGAACAAGCCACTCTCTAAATCTCAGTTTCCTAGAATGCAAAAAAACAAATTTAATACTAATCATACTATCATATAAGGTGGCTACAAGAAAAAAAGATAATTACTACAAAGTATTTTGTAGTGATAAACATACATAAACAGGGATTATTACAAATAATAATTTCATTTAATTCAATACTTCTGAAAAACCCTATTTTCTTCAGTGTGTGTGAAAGGAAGAGAGAGAAGAAAATACTTCTACAATTTACTTGAAAACTTTTTCACAAGTTGCTGTGGTTTTTGCTTATGATTCTGAGCCTCTCTGAAGTTAGCTAGACAAGGCGTTAAATTAAATGTCAGACTAAGGATCATAGATTTACAATTGGCAAGCTCCTTAGAAGTCACCTAGTTCAACCCCTTTATTTTACAGCTAAAGAAACTGTGGCCCAAGAGGCTCAGAGACTTACCTGAAAACTCACATATGAGAAGTGAAGAGAGGGCAGCTAGGTGGCGCAGTGAATAGAGCACTGGCTCTGGAGTCAAGAGGACCTGAGTTCAAATCCGGTCTCAGACATTTAACATAAAAACTAGCCATGTGACCTTGGGCAAGTCACCCAACCCCAACTGCCCTCCAAAAAGCAAAAAATAAATAAAAAGTGAACAGGATTTGTCCTCAAGTCCTCTGACTCCAGAGGGATTGTCACTGCCTCAAGGGTCCTTATTTTAATCTGCCATAAACTTTGCTCAAATTTCAAACCAGGTCTCCTAAATTTTGCATTTCAGTATTTTTCCTGAGTTAGTTACACCATATCCACAGTTCTGAAATTTTAGATTTTAATTACTTTCCCTCTTCAACCTGAACTTTAATCTAAACTAAATCTGTCTTTTTAGTCCATATTCATATAGCAATGTTCTCCCCCGCCCCCCAAAAAAGAAAAAAAAACAACAAACATCCAATCATTTTAGTTGTCCTTCTCTAAATGTTTCTGGATTCAATTATGTTATTCTCCAAGTACAGTGAGCAGAACTTCATGAAGTATTTCAGACGAGGACACAGACTTGTCTTATATAGTTTAAAAGATCCATGATTGCATCTGTGTAGGTTGGTTGTTGTCCTTAGTGTTTGAAGAGGACCAAAATGACATCACTACATTGGAGACAAGGTGCAGTGTGTCCAACTGTGACTGATCAGACCAATACAAGCTCAGAAGTTTATACCACAGGTCGGGCAGAAATAGTCCATATGAACATATGGAGTAGCGATATTTCTAAATTTGAGCATCTCAAGTTTCTTTTGAGTTACTGAAATTCTGCTTTGCTAACACAGCACAGAACCTTCTTTGATACAGACACACCATGCTGGGTGGTCCTATGCCAGTGTCACCCATGTCTCACAATCAACTCCAAAGTTCTTCAGAGAGACCTTGAGAGTGTCTTTGTATCGCTTCTTCTGACCTCTACGTGAGTGTCTGCCTTGTGTGAGTTCTCCATAAAATAGTCCTAAAGGAAATGTATATTTGGCATTCGAACAACATGGCCAGTCCATTCAAGTTGAGCTCTCTGCAGCAGAGTTTGAATGCTTGGCAGTTCATCTTGAGATATGACCTCAGTACCTGGTACCTTATCTTGCCAGATGATCTTCAGAATCTTCCTTAAGACAATTCAAATGGAAGTGATTCAGTTTCCTGGCATGGGAGCGGTATACTGGTATAATGCCCAGGTTTCACAGGCATACAACAATGAGGTCAGCACAACTCTGTAGACTTTCAGTTTGGTATGTAGTTTAATACCTCTTTTCTCCTACTTTTTTTCAGGGCCTCCCAAATGCTGATCAAGCTCTGGCAATGTGTGCATCAACCTCATCATCGATGTGCATTTCCCTAGAAAGTATACTGCCAAGGTAAGTTAACTTATTCACACCATTCAGAATTTCTCCATTTGCTATAACCAATGGTTCTATATATGAATGTGGTAGTAGTGCTGACTGATGAAGGACCTCTATTTTCTTGGTGTTGACTGTCAGGCCAAAATTAGTACAAACAGCAGAGGATCCATACATATTTTGTTGTATCTCATCCTCAGAGGCTGCACTGAATGCACAATCATCTGTGAACAAAAAGCTACACACCAACTTTCTTTCCACTTTGGTCTTGGCTTGTAACCTTTTCAAGTTAAATAACTTACTATCAGTACAGGACCAGACCTTGGTGTTGTTTTTGTACTCATTGAAGGTATCTGACAACACTGCTGAAAACATCCTCCTAAAAAGCATGAGAGCAAGCATACAGCCCTGTTTCACTACACTGGTGATCAGGAAAGTATGAGAGCATCATCCATTATCCAAAACCCAGGGAAGCATGCCATCATGAAACTGACAATACTGATGAGCTTCTCCAGGACACCAAATTTTGCCATGATCTTCCATAAGCCCTCATGACTGACAATGTCAAAGGACTTGGTTATTAGATCAACAAATGTGCACAGACCTCAGTTCTGCTCCTCACATTTCTGCATCAGTGTATTTCTCCAACAGATGCAAGCCCTAACTCCTCCACATCTTTGTAGAAATGAGTTTCTCTGGCCAAAAGAATTCCTTACCTGGTGGCTAAATATCTGATGGTGGGCATCTTTGAGCTTAGCTCAGCTGGTCCTTGGACTGTGACATTGTGTACATTGTGTGCTTTCTCCTTGTGCCACCAGGGCATGTGTTGTACTGGTCCTGGAGAAACTATGATTACTCTTACTCCACCATCACACAAGAAAATAGGACTTTCATGGAGCATTATTTTATCTAAGTGTAGGATGATGTTATTTGTTTAATTTCCAGCATTCTTCTTGGTAATATTCTTTCTATCTATTGGTGGCCTTCTAGCCACAGAAGCACATTGGTCCACTGTTCTTAAACATGACAATGACTCCAAGCTTCTTGTTCTTGGTTTCAACCTAAAGCTAAAAGTTTTTAATTCTCTACATAGAGTTTGAACCCTTGATCCCTAAGGCATCATAGAAACTTTATGTAGCAGAATATCAATGTGTTTTTGTAGAATGAATTAATTCCATACTACAATTACTACATTAAAACTTATTTGGCCATTTTTTTTGTTTGCACACAGACCCTTCTGTTGTTTATTACCATCAGCTTGAGTTTTCACTATGCAAAAAAGCTTAGTGTTCTAATTCATACATCATTCTTTTTTGACAAAATAACTTTGAAAGTCATCAAGGATTCAAAGTATCTTAAAATAGAACTTCAAAACCTTTTTGAATAAATCTGGTATAGTTTATGTGTTCCTGAAAATTTCATTTTACAGGCAGCTAGGTAATAATGTGGGTAAAGCACAGGACTTGGCAGTCAGAAAGATATGACTTACTTGCTATGTGACTGGGGGGTATGTCTTTCTGTGCCTCAATTTTCTCATCTGTGAAAATGGGGATAATAATAGCACCTACCTCATAGTTGTTGTGACATCAAATAAATTAACATATGTTCAGTACTTTGTAAACCTTAAAACACTGTATTTCTACATCATGGGAGGTGGGATATGGAGTTCCCACATTCTGGAAAATCCTTGTAAAAATTTTTGGCCCTCCCTTCATACAAGAAAAGCATGAACTTTTTCTTTTATGGTGTGTTTACAATATCTTATTGTAAAATTAGGGTCGATATTGTACAACATTATATATATATATAAAAATGCATTTCTGAGTTTCTAAATTTTTTTCTGTGTTGTCTCACTGGCCTTCCAAAACTTCCCCCAAATTTCCATTTAATTTTTCAAACTGACTTGCAATATATCAAAACCACAATGTGAGAAGTTGTGATGTGGAAAGGATAACTGTATAAATGCTAGCTGTTATTATTATTTGTGCAGAGACTTGGAATTTTAAGAGAGAATAAGTGTGGGTGTCTAAAAGGCATCAGAAAAATTAAATATATAATAGAAAGGTTCCAAGAATTTTTCTTTTCTGTTTCTGTTGTGTTCTAAGATGATATACACATCTTTCCCATGAGATTATAAACTCACAGAGGGCTGGCATTAGTGTTCACAAATGCCAGAGTATATATCTATCCCCACCCAATCAACCTTTAAAAATGCCAGCTATAGCTACTATAAACAAGCACCTAATTTAGTACCCTGAATATAAAAGGTGACCTAAAATATACCTCACAACTTTACCAGAACCTAATACCTTAGTACACATTTTTTTTTAATCAGTCATCTAACAAGGGCATGACTGGATAAGACCAATGAGTTTTGGGTTTGGGGGGGGCTTTTTTGGAGGGGGGAAGGCAGGGCAATTGGGGTTGTGACTTGTCCAACAGAACCAATGAGTTTTGATGAGAAAACAAGGTGAAGAAAGGTTCAGAAAAGGAAGTACAGCTGGTTTAAGTCAGAAAATTTTGTCTAGGAGAGATAGGGTCAAAAGAGAGGAAAATCACAAAGAAGAAGATGAGCAAAGAGGTAATTTTCGCTCAAAATTCTCAGTTCTCATGGCATAGGGGTAGAGATGGAAAGGACCTGAGAGGCCATCTAATCTAACCCTTTAATTTTACACATGAAAATCTAAGGACTAGTGAAGTTAAGTGTCTTGCCCAAGATTGCAGAGGGAAGGAGCATCAGAGTCTTGAGGTGAACTTGGTCCTCTGCCTCCATTCCAATACTATTTTCACTATGCCATTCCAGACATGTACTTGTAAAGTAGGGAATCTCTGTACTTAGGGAGAACTCCTTATAGAAAAACTCAGGATTCTCACCCCAAACCAATACTCTACAATAGTACCTAGTGATACTCCTCCCAAACATGAATACACATATTGAGTTACATTCACAAAACACATGGCTGAGGACAATTCCAAAGTGATGGCATAAACTCCTAAATTGACCTTGGGATGGTGCCACCATAATACTCCAAAGTCACTATTTCTCTTGCTAAGTTAAATTATCCATTGTTTAAATCTTTGATTCTCCTTCTATTTTAGTGTTCTTGCCTTGGCATCTAAAATTGAGCTTTAAAGTCCTCAATGATCTGGCCCCAAGGCTTCTTTCCTTCATTCATTCTATGGTCATGCTAAGAGACTTTTTTTTTGCTGTTATCACACACAAACTTGTGTCTACCACCTCTTGCCACTGTGCAACCTGCTCCCCTGTGTCTACAATTCATGCCTTTCTTCCCTTTATGTCTTAGAACCCTTAATTTCTTTCAAAACTCACCTTTAAGCTCTACCTCCTACAGGAGGACTTTCTTGAATCCACTGAGTACAGTTGCGTGGCACAATGAATGGGGCCTGTAGCCTAGAATCAGTAAGATCTCAGTTCAAATTCAGCCTCAGACACTTACTAGTTGTGTGACCTTGGGCAAGTCACTTAAGTTCTGTTTGCCTCAGTTTCCTCAACTGTAAGAAGGTGATAATAACAGTACCTATTTCTGAAGGTTTGTTGTGAAGATCAAATGAGATAATATTTGTAAAGTGCCTAGCACGGTGCCTGGCATATGGTGGGTACCATATAAAAGATAGCTATTACAATTATATTGCCCTCTCCCCTCATCCCTCCTAAATCACTCCATATTTTCATGCTTATCACATATAAGTGGATATATTGATATTTTCATGCTTATCACATATAAGTGGATATATTGTCTTTCCCCTGAAAAAGGTAAACTGCTTGAGGACAGTGACCATTCCATTTTTGTCTTTCTATCTCTTGGCATATAAGAAGTGCTTAAAAAACACTGATGGATTGATTGGCAGGTGCTACAGAGAATGAGCATCCTAAAGAGTTGAATGAAAAGGTCATGAGAGCTCCAATTAAGAGGGAACTGTCTTATTTTGGCCACTCTCTGATATCTACAGAGCAACAACATCCATCAAGCAATCAATTTAACAAGTATTTTTTAAGCACTTACCTGCCAAGCAGGCACTGTGCTGGACATTGAGGATATGAATATAAAGACTATGATGATTGCTACTCAAAATCAGCTTATGTTACAGTCCAAGTGATAACCCAGCAAAGAGGGAAACAGCTCAAATCCAGGATCACAGCAATCAAAGCACATCAGTTGGAATGGCTTCATCAACTGGACCTGACTCCATCTAGGAGTCCCTTCTTTCTAAGGGAACCAAAAGGGGAGAACTAAATCAGGAATGGATGGGTTAGGAGAGGGGAGAGAGGGAAGAATTTGCATGTTTACAACAGAAAAAGAAAAAAAAAAGAGTCTGAGGCAGTACACTTAAAAGCCCCATAGGGGCAAGTAGTTGATTGCAAATACCAAAGGAAGATATTTTGATTTGCCAGGTCTTTTCTTTCTGGATGAGTGACATTAAAATTCATACATTACATAGGCATTGTTTCTCTTCTCCGATAAATTTTCTAAGAATCCTACATACACATAGAGAAATACAAGGTGCACCTTCCTGGTCCCATAGGTCTTCATGCCACTGCAAATGCCAAGCATGCCTAAGCCAGACCTTTCAGAAGGAAAATAATTACATTTTGATAATACTTGCCCTCATTCTGAGTCCATAAAGGCAAAAAAGCCATAGGGAGAAGTCATTAGATTTAATGGGAGGCAGGGTCAGAGTGCCAGAAGAAAAACACATCTGCTGCCACACACAAGAAAGGTTGTTCAAAGAATGTTTAGCACCTTTTGTAATTTAAATGGGCTCACCGATTCACAATGGCAATTTTATGAATAATAAGGTCAGGAACCATGAGTACTGAAAACTGCAAACTACATGGTAATTGTTCATGTACAAAAAATGATGCTAAGAAACAGATCTGGAAAAATATGAAAAGGAAAACCCAAAAGTTCATAAGAAGACAAAAATAAGATGCCTTTGTATCACCACATTGTTAAAAGATACATTTAAAAATACTTCAAAGGAGCCCATTATCTCTTCAGTATGGTCATTCATATTCTCATCCTGTGATACCTGTGAAATAAATTCCCCATAGTAGATCAACCCCACACATTAGAAGGAAATCTTTTTACATTGTGGGTACCAGTACACCATTTGGGCTGCATATTTTTAAAGCAAACTACAAGTGATGGGGGGAGATAGGTGACAAAGAATTATTCTACTGGCCTGCCACCAAAACATGTTCTTAAGAGATGTTTGTCCACTGAAAAGGATCAACTTGTAGTAAACTATCTAATCCTTTTCTCTCAGTATCTCTAGTCAACTCTCAATTTGATTTTGCAAATAGTTATTAAGCCCCTACTATATACTGAATACTGTGCTGGACTCTGTGATACAAAAACAAAAGAAAGCCCCTGGCCTCAAGGAACTTACTTATTGCTAGGGTAGGCGGGGCAGGGGGGGGGGATATTACAGCATGGCACATGTTTGTGAGATGGATTATTTTGCCAGGGTTTAAACTGGTCCATACAAATGAAATCTCTGAATGAGAGGAAACTTGATCACTTCTAAAGGATTCTTCCAGAACCAACATTATACAAACCTGTAATAAGCATTATAAATGGTCCATACAAGAGACTGATCCTGGGCTCCTTTATAATAATGTTCTGAATCAACTGAAGTAACTAGTTAGGAGCTAGAAAAATTGAGATGGGAATGCTTTGGAAGAATGAAAGTTCTTTATGGAGGTTCTTCTGTATAAGCATTTCTTAAAGGGAAGCTAGAAATTTATGGACACTCAAATACCAAGTCATTGGTGCTTGACTTTTAAAAACACACACATGTATGTAAGTATGTATGTATGCATGCATGCATGCATACATGCATGTATGTATATATGTATGTATGTATATACATTTGTACAAATCCCATTTAAGAGTATTACTTTCTAGATGATAGAAGAGAAGGAAGATGAGGAAGATGATATGATGATATACTTAGAGAATCCTAGAGAATCAAGTAAAAAACTACTTGAGATAATAAATAAATTTGGCAAAGTTGCAGGATACAAAATAAACCCACATAAATCCTCGGCATTCCTGTATATTTCTAATGAAATTCAACAGCAAGAGATAGAAAGAGAAATCCCATTTAAAGTTACTGTAGACAATATAAAATATTTGGGAATCTACCTGCCAAAACAAACCCAGGACCTATATGAACAAAACTACAAAACATTTTTCACACAAATAAACTCAGATCTAACTAATTGTAAAGACATCAATTGCTCATGGCTGGGTCAAGCTAATATAATAAAAATTACAATTTTACCTAAATTAAATTATATATTTAGTGCCATACCAATCAATTTACCAAAAAACTACTTTATAGAGCTAGAAAAAAATAGTAACAAAATTCATTTGGAAGAATAAAAGGTCCAGAATATCAAGGGAATTAATGAAAAGAAATGCTAGGCAAGGTGGATTAGCTATATCAGATTTTAATCTGTATTATAAAGCAGCAGTCCTCAAAACTACTTGGTACTGGTTGAGGAATACAGTAGTGGATCAATGGAATAGACCGGGTACATGAGACTCAGTAGTCAATGACTATAGTAACCTACTGTTTGATAAACCCAAAGACCCCAGCTTTTGGGATAAGAATGCACTATTTGACAAAAACTGCTGGGAAAACTGGCATATAGTATGGCAGAAACTGGACATAGACCATTATCTAACACCATTTACCAAAATCAAGTCTAAATGGGTACAGGATCTAGTATAAAGGCTGATACTGTAAGCAATCTGGGAAAGCAAAGAATAGTTTACCTGTAAGATTTGTGGAGAAGGGAAGACTTTAGGACCAAACAAGGATAAGAGGGCATTATAAAATGCAAAATGGATAATTTTGATTACATTAAATTGAAAAGCTTTTGTACAAACAAAGCCAATGTAACCAAGATCAAGAGGGAGGTGGGAAATTGGGAAAGAATTTTTACAACCTATGTCTCTGATAAAGGACTCATCTCTAAAATATACAGAGAATTGAGTCAAATCTATAAGAATACAAGTCATTCCCCAAATGATAAATGGTCAAAGGATATGAACAAGCAGTTTTCAGAGGAAGAAATTAAAGATATCTATAAGCATATGAAAAAATGCTCTAAATCACTATTGATTAGAGAAATGAAAATTAAAACAACTCTGAGGTACCATATCTCACCAGTCAGATTGGCTAAGATGACAAAACAGGAAAATGACAAATGCTGGAGAGGATGTGGACAAATTGGAACATTAATACATTGCTGGTCAAATTATGAACTGATCCAACCATTCTGGAGAGCAATATGGAATTATGCCCAAAGGGCTATAAATAATTTTTTTTTTGGAGGGCAATTGGGGTTAAGTAACTTGCCCAAGGTCACATGGCTAGGTTTTTTTTTGTTTGTTTGTTTGTGTGTAAGTGTCTGAGGCCAGATCCGAACTCAGTCCTTCTGACTCCAGGGCAGGCGCTCTACTCACTGCCCCACCTAGCCACCCCGGCTATAAATAGTTTCATACCCTTTGACCCAGCAATACCACTTCTAGGGTTGTATCCCAAAGAGATCATAAAAGTGGAAGGAAGACCCATATGTACAAAAATATTTATAGCAGCTCTTTTTGTGGTAGGGATTCCCATCAATTGGGGAATGGCTGAACAAATTGTGGTATATGCATGTAATGGGATACTATTGTGCTATAAGAAATGAGGAGCAGGGGCGGCTAGGTGGCGCAGTGAATAGAGTGCCGGCCCTGGAATCAGAAGGACCTGAGTTCGGAGCCGGCCTCCGACACTTAATCCGCACAAAAAAAAAAAACCTAGCCGTGTGACCTTGGGCAAGTTACTTAACCCCAATTGCCCTAAAGGGGCGGCTAGGTGGCGCAGTGAGTAAGAGCGCCGGCCTCCGAGTTTGGATGACCCGAGATTAGATCCGGCCTCAGAAAATGAGCACCCACGCATAAATAATGACTAGCCGTGTAACCTTGAGCAAGTTACTTAACCCCAATTGCTTTAAAAAAAAAAAAAAGAAGAAATGAGGAGCAGACAGACTTCATATTTACCTGGAGAGGCTTATATGAACTGATGCTGAGTCAGAAGAGTAGAGCCAGAAGAAATTTGTACACAATTACAGACACAAGGTATGTGTGACTACCAACTTTGATAGACTGGACTCTTCTCAGCAATTCAGGGTTATAAGTCAATCCCAAAAGTCTAATGATGGAGAGAGATGTATACATCCAGAGAAAGAACTGAGTTTAAATCCAGATTGAAGCAGACTACCTGCTCTTTTTCTTTTTCTTGTTTGGTTTTGGTTCCTCTTTCTCATTGTTCATTCCATCTGATACAGCCCTTCTTTATAATGTAACTAATGTCTACTGTGAAAGTATTTGCAGATACTGTACTTGATTGTATATCACCATGGGGAAGGGGAGGAGGGAGAGAAAATTTGAAACTCAAGGAATTGTGGAAATGAATCTTGTAAACTAAAAGTAAACAAATTAATAAAGACCAAAAAATTTTTAAAAAGAGTATTACTTTCTAGATGACAGAAAAGAAGGAAGATGAGGAAGAAGAGATAAGGAAAGAAAAGAAAGGAGGAAGAGAAGAGTAGCATTTACATAAAGTGTTAAGATTTGTAATATGTTTTACATATTTTGATTCATTTGATTCTCATAGCAAACTTGGCATTTAGGTGCTATTATTATCCCCATTTCACAGATAAGGAAACTAACTTGTTCAGGGTCACACAACTAGTAAGTGTCTGACACAGGATTTGAACTGAGGTCATCCTGACCAGTGCTGTTAGTACCTACTTGCCTAACTCAATCCTAATATTCTTAGTAATTCCATGGGCTTATTAGAATAGCATCCCATTTGTGTTTTGAGAGGGATTGTATATTATATAACAAAAAAGCATTATTATTTGTTATTTAAGCCCTCTACAAAGCCCAGAGAAAAACATGCCCCTGTCCCCTGGAGCTCTCATCAAAATCAATACAGATACAGAGTGGCTTTTACTGCAGAACATTTGCATCAGGAATAAAACATGATTCTAAAGCATACAGGAAGGTTCCAAGTATTTTTTTCCCCTGGAATTTTCAGGCAGATCACAAGGAGACAACAAATGAGCAGTGTACTTTGTAGTAGAAAGAGATGACAAATGAGTAAAACTTAGAAATTAAAGTTTAAAAAGTCCAAATTTCAAAACTAACACCATGACTGGCATCCCCTTGACGTAAGTTTTCCTAATGTCATACAAGAAACTGC